>CAUYQG010274180.1:0-12712 GCA_963574415.1 Tarsius wallacei
TATCAGATTCCTGTGAAGAATCAGCCCCTAATAGTTCAAACAAAGATATACAAACAGCCGGGCTCGGTGGCTCAGCCTGTAATCCCGCACCTTTGGGAGGCTGAGGTGAGTGGACTGCCTGAGCCCGAGGGTTCGAGACCCACCTGGGCAACTTGGCGAGACCTCATCTCTACAATAAATTAAAAAAATCAGCTGCGCATGGTAGCGCATGCCTGAATTCCAGTTACTCAGAAGCCTGAGGCGGAAGGATCGCCGGAGCCCAGCAGGTTGAGGCTGCAGTGGCCAGGAGCGGCCACTGTACTCCAGTCTGGGTGACAGAGTGAGACTCCAACACAAAAAAAAAAAAAAGAAAATACAATTCAAATGAGAGATTCTTTTCACTTATTGGTATTATTACTGTTATTATGTCATGATTGGCAAATCACATGGCTGATGTTGTTATCCAGGTGTCTTCCAACCTTAACATGTGAGATTGCCATATTGCAATGTGGGTTTTTTTTTTAAAGTTTGTTCCCATATTGGCAAAAATATAAGTAAGATCCTGAAACAGTGGTTTAAAACAATAAAATAAAATGATTTTTAACTACACCTATTCTATGGGCAATAATACAAGAATACTAGCTGTTTTTTTTTTCTGTGTCGTGTTTTAATGATGAAACCGAGGAGACTAGCTGTTTTAATGGAAATAGTTTAAGTCTATAAATTGAGATGATTGTGTTTTATTGCATTTTGAGTTGATAGCTCCCCTAGATCTTTGGATTAGAAGACCACAGTCTCCCTGTAAGAAGATGATCTGACTGATTTGAGAAAGACTCCCTCGACCTTTACCATAATATCAGATATGAACTATGTCTAGGGAAAGCCAAGCTTGCACATTCTCAAGGCAGTAGAACATTGGCTCACAATTTGAAAAATCATATCATGTGGTAGATAAAACCAGACTCATGCATTGAGGGATGCTAGTTGGGCTTTGATGTCTGAAGGAAGAAATAATCCCAGGGGTGATTAGAGATTCCATTCTGAAGATATGTGAACACACCCAGGGGATGTTTCATTTCCTCTGGATGTGTTTCTATATGTGTGGTACATGTATTTTTCCATTTGGTAATATATTCACTTATGTTTAAAATGAGATGACTAACAAAAAAAAATCTGTTGAAAAAGAGCAGCAGCCAACAAGAAGTTGGGAGACACAGCCTCCTTGCTGGGAGCCTGGAATTACCTCTTGTCGTGGTAGAAGGTCAGCATGCCTGACCCTTGCCCAGTACCTTTGGCCTGGAGAGTGTTGGTGGTCCATACTGCTGGGCTTTGGTGAGAGCAGTGCAGGGGCAGAGGATGGTCCCCCGGCTCCTTCTCACCATCTCTCTTCCTGGTTCTGAGGGCAGAGCTCAAGTCAGGTAAAGCTGCAAAAGAGACTCAGGAGGGATAGATGAGTCCATGCGTTCACTTTAATCAGAGCATTGTAAGGAAACAAGCCCACTCCAATAGAAAACAAAAGCAATCACTTTTTACGCCAGGATCACGAACCTCAAATAATCCACGAAAGTCCTTCCAGAGGTGGCTGAGACAATTAGTAGTCTCAGGTAAAACTCTCCTGTGACCCGTGACCTCGGTCAGGACATCTTCCTTACCTATTAGCTACAGGATAATTACAAAGCTGAAAGCCAAAATTAAATATGCCAACCTGAAGCTCCTGTTTATGTGGGGTGTAAAGTCACAATTAGTACTTGGTGGGTCCTCAGTGCAACTCATCTGTCAGAAAAGCGAAGGGGAAGGGAAGTGGGGGAGGAGGAAGGACAGCAAAATTCGGTCGGGAGCTGTTCCTCACGTGGCAATGCATCCAAGGGATCTTGAGGCCCTTCACAAGGGACCCTGCATTTCACCTGACCATGCAGTCTTCAAGTGTGCTGTGGGTCCTTTGGGTAGTTAGTGAGGAGACCACACGGAGGAACAGGTCTCCGGTACTCACACTGCACACTGCACACTTCCCAGTTGCTTTGGAGAGAAGGGTCGTGTAGCTTCAGGAATGAATAACATTCCCCTCTCTCTTGTTTTTCTCCCTTCTTTTCCTCCCAAAGGAGAAGTCTCTGTCATTAGGGTCTCTGGCAAATCCTTGGGACAGGTCGTAGACTTCCAATTGCGCCATCTAGTGATCGGAAAAGAAATCCCCTGACAGAAGCCAAAAAGAAAAAAATTCTTTCGTCAGTCTTGCATTTTACATAAAAGAGATGAAAGGTTCATCTGACGTCAACTTTCTGCAACATTAAAAAGCATACATTTTAAAAATAAGATTTAATTATATGCAAGTTAACTTTTTATTGTGGGTACTTTAAAGTTCAACTACAGATGTTAAGACATACTTATTTTCTCAATTATAAAAGGCAGTATTATAAAATATATTTTAAAACTTTAATAGTACAAAGATTTTCTTCATAAAAGTTGAAAGTAATTCACACCTATTATCCATGGCTCCCTTACAAGAACTTTGTGAAGTGAAAAGAGCATCTGTTTTTAGCCCCATTTTACAAATGGTGCAGCTGAGACTTGCTTGATATCGCCAAAGACACATAGTTAAGAAAAGCTAGCTTAGAATTTAATTCTTCCATCCTTATTCCTGTGCTTTTTCCATATATGAATTGTTTCTTTAAAAATATACATTTAGGCCAGGTGCGGTGGATCACGCCTATAATCCCAGCACTTTGAGAGGCCGAGATGAGAGGATTGCCTAAGCCCATGGGTTCAAGACCAGCATGGGCAACTTGGCAAGATTTCATCTCTACAATAAATTTTTTTAAAAATAGCCAGGCATGGTGGCACATGCCTGTAGTTCCAGCTACTTGGAAGGCTAAGGCAGAAAGACCACCTGAGCACAGCAGCTCAAGGCTATGTGTGCACTCCAACCTGGGTGACAGAGTGAGACTCCAACTGAAAAAAAAAAAAAGTTTATTTTTTTCTATTATTATGATTGTTTTGAGAAAAGTTGTGTAGTTGGTCTAAATAAAAATATGTAATTTGTAGTAGAGTAACCACAGCTGATTTTAGTTGTAATAAAATACTACTAGAGAATTTAACTGTTATTTACAGACCCATGTCTTTCAGCTTATTACAAGGAAAAGTAGAAAGTATACTGCCTCTGGTCTAAAAACCCTAAAACAACAACAACAATAACAAACAAACCTCCTTTAGTTATACACAAAAATATTTTAAGGGTTTCAAACACATTTATGATTAAACATATTTATTATTAGGAGAAGCAAATTAGAAGCAAACATGATCATTTAAACCAAGATGATTATAGATTAGGTTTGACAATAAATATTATAATGTTATCTTTTGAAAGTAATTTAAACACAAGGAGGCACGGTCCTTGGCCATAGGTGGGTCCTGGCCTAACTGTGTCCAACGTAGTGGAAATGGAAAGAGCCCACACCCTGCAGTCCCTCCACTGTGATCCTGAGCTAGTCGTGTGGCCTGTCCAAACCTCAATAGCCCTATCTGTCATATGATACCTCTTCTGGTGGTGTTCTACTGATTACAGATGTTGCTCTCCCTTGTTGAAATCTGGGTACTGAGTTACAATCACAAACAGCTGAGGGTGGTGAGTGTAGCTTCCAAGGCCTCTCCAGAGCACTCACCCTCTCAGTTACCAACAGTGTCTATAGCTCCCCCTGAAAACTGGAACAATACAAGGATGCCCACTCTCACCACTCCTGTTCAATATAGTTTTGGAAGTCTTAACTAGAGCAATCAGACAAGAGAAGGAGATCAGGGGTATCCAAATAGGAAAAGAGGAAGTCAAATTATCTCTCACTGCAGATGACATGATGCTAAACCTTGAAAACCCACAAGAATCTGTCAAAAACCTCCTTGCACTGATAAAGGACTATGGCAAAGTCTCAGGTTATAAAATAAATGGTCAAAAGACAGTTGCATTTCTATACACCAACAATAAACAAACAGAAACCCAAATAAAAAGCACAATCCCATTCACAATTGCCACCAAAAAAAAAAAAAAAAAAAATCAAATACCATGGCATCTTCCTAACCACAGATGTGAAAGACATTTATAATGAAAACTACAAACACTGCTCAAAAAAATCAAAGATGACACAAACAAATGGAAAAATATTTCATGCTCATGGATTGGAAGAATCAACATTGTTAAGATGTCCATCCTACCCAAGGCAAGCTACAGATTTAATGCAATACCCATTAAATTACCAGCAGCATTCTTCTCAGACCTGAAAATGACAAGACAGGAATTCATATGGAAACATAAATGACCACAAATAGCCAAAACAATCCTAAGAAACAAACAAGAAAAAAAAAAAAAAAAAGACAAAAAACCACACACAAAAAAACAAAACACAAAGCAGGAGGTATCATACTCCCAGACCTTAAACTTTATTATAAAGCTACAATAATCAAAACAGCCTGGTACTGGTACAAGAACAAGCATATAGACCATTGGAAAAGGATATATATTCCAGAATCAAAACCTCAATTTCTCAACCAACGCATCTTCAACAAATTCTCTGCCACCAATCACTGGGAAGAGGAGAACCTATTCAGTAAATGGTGCTGGGAAAACTGACTGACCACATGCAGAAAATTAAAACAAGATGCCTACCTATCCCCATACACAAAAATCAACTCTAAATGGATCAAAGACCTAAACATAAAACCTCAAACTATAAGAACCTTAGAAAATGCAGGAGACACCCTTATGGAAATTGGAACTGGCAACCAATTCCTGATCAAAACCCCAAGTGCCCATGCCATAAGAGATAAGATAAACAAGTGGGACCTCATCAAACTGACAAGCTTCTTCAAAGCCAAAGAAACCATCAAGAAAGCAGGCAGACAGCCTACAGACTGGGAAAAAATATTTGCCAACTGTATGTCTGACAATGACCTACCATCTAAGATCTACAAGGAACTCAAATGTCTGAAAAGAAAAAAACAAACAGCCCCATTGCAAAGTGGGCAAAAGATATGAATAGACGTTCTCAAAAGAAGACATACGAGCACTCAACAGATACATAAAAAAATACTCAGCCTCACTAGTCATAAAAAAAATTGCAAATTAAAACCACACTGAGATACCACCTAACTCCAGTCAGGATGGCCATCATCAATAACAAAAAACAACAGATGTTGGAGAGGATGTGGCAAAAAGGGAACACTTCTACACTGTTGGTGGGAGTGTAAACTAGTACAGCCTCTGTGGAAAACAGTGTGGCGATTCCTAAAAGATCTAAAAATCAACCTTCCATACAACCCCACAATCCCCCTACTGGGAATATACCCGGAAGAACTCAAATCACTATATAAAAAAGATATCTGTACATGTATGTTTATCACAGCATTGTTCACAGTAGCAAGAACCTGGAACCAACTGTGCTACCCATCAAAAGAGGTCTGAATAAAAAAAATTTGGTACATATATACAATGGAATATTATGTAGCCATAAAGAAGGACAAAATCATGAACTTCACAGCAACCTGGATGGACTTAGAGTCTATAATACTGAATAATGTAACACAGAAACAAAGAACTAAGTATCACATGTTCTCACTCATAAACAAACCTTGAACAATTATCATAACATTATAAGAAAAGGATTGGCATTAGCAGGAAACTGCCATGGGGTAGGGTGGGGGAGGAGGCTGGATTGGCGGTAGTGGCAATCTGCTGGGGGTGGGGGGCACACCTCATCAACAAGGGTATCTGCATAATGAACATTTGTATACCTAACCCTGAATTGTACCCCACATCTTTAAAATAAAAAAATTAAAAGAGAAAAAATATATATATATAATTGATTTTTAGAATTTTTACCATGGAGTATAGTCACAAAACAAAGAATAAAACATTTGTCATAAGTTGTAGTAATAATAATAGAAACATCCTTATGATCATCATCAAGATTCATAGCTGGTAAGGCTGGGCATGATGGCTCATGCCTGCAATTCCCCCCCTCCAAAAGAAAATTGCCTCTTCTTCTGTCAACAAAACATTTGCTTTTGACTTCTCCAAGTGTTATGCTTTTATCTTTCACATTTGAATCTACAATGAATTGATCAAAGTCCATGGAATAGAAGAAAATGCAAGGATTGCATTTTTCCAATTAAAAACCAGTTAGCTCCATCCCATGTTTTAAAGTGCTATAGATTTTCTTCACTATTGTATAATGCCTGCTCTATTATTAGTCAACTTTCCAGGTCACTGAAGACTCTTTTCCTTTTCCTGGACCTATTTATCTCTCTGGTAATACTATGCTGTTCCATATATTACATTCTAAAATCTTTGATGTACATTAGGCAAGCCATTACACTGTTGTTCAGAAGACTTTGACAATTGTTAGACATGCTAATTTTATAGATTTGGAGTAGTTGTTTTTGTCGTGTATAAAAATCTTTGGGGGCTTATGGAATTGTATAAGAATATCATTTGTGAGAAATGGCATCTACATGATGTTGAGGGTTTTTTTGTTTTGTTTTGAGTTAGAGTCTCACTCTTTCTTTCAGGCTGGAGAGCAGTGGCTGACCACAGCTCACTGCAGCTTGACCTCCTGGAGTCTGGGGATCCTTCTGCCTCAGTCTCCCAAGTAGCTGGCACCATAGGCATGTGCCCTACCACACCTGGCTACCTTTTTTGATTTTTTTGTAGAGACAAGGTCTTGCTATGTTGCCCAGGCTGGTTTCAAACTCCTGGCCTCAAGCAATCTTCTGCCTTGGTCTACCAAAGTTCTGGGATTACAGGCATGAGCCACCTGGCCTGACATTGAGTCCTTTCTAGGAAGATATGATGTCCTTCAACTTATTCCATTCCTCTTTGACGTTTTCCAATAGAAACTTTAATGTTGTGCTCTTTGGTTCACTAGATATTGATCCTGAATTTTATTTACTTGATTAAATTTAGTCTTCGGTAAACCACTTGCAAGATTCCAGATGTTCTCTTTTGGTGTAATCACATGGGATGGGCTCAGTTCCCCAATTAACAAGTTGTGACAACACATGAGGAATGCTGTCTACCAGGAAAACTCATTGTATACACTCAGTGCTTTTTAGGGGGTTGATTCCTTAGGCACCACTGCAAGAATGGAAAAAAATAATAGACTTTCAGAAGGAAAACAGGAGCTCATCAAATACCACTTTTTTAGGATAAACTATTTAGGCACAGTGAATAACTTTTATCACTTAGGTTGATGGGATCCCTTCCATAGTCTAAGTTCCCTGACTCCAGTAAAGATTAAACTTTTTGAGAAGGCATTTCTAAGAATAATTAGTCTCAAAACTGCTGATACTAACTCTCTTCCACCCACTTGGTGGTAGGACTTTGTTATGACATGTACTATAAATGTACTCTACAGTGTAAAATTAGGGGTGACTTAGCAGCACATCTTACACCCTGGACCCATCAGTGAGACGGGTGTTTCTGCTCCGCTGTTGCCTTTCTGAATAGTTCAGTTTCAGCATCAGAACTGTTGTGTGGGAGAAAGTAAGTACATATGGAGAGAAAGAGGTCTGACTACCAAGTCATGGAATAAATTTTTGGAGACTGCAAAATCATGTGACAGTCTAATATATTGACTAAATATTCCCAATGCTGTCAGTCTCACCCATCCTCCTCTACACATATCTGGGATGATCTAGGACTCAGTGGCTTTTGAAGGTGTGACTGTGACCTTCACCCAGAAGGAGTGGGCTTTGCAAAATGCTTTCCAGGAGAAGCTCTATAGAGATGTGATACAGGAAACCTTCAGGAACCTGGCTTATATAGGTAAGAATGACAGCATTTTTTTAGTCAATTAAAGAATAACTATTTCATGGTCATCAATGCTATTCCATGATTTGGAATGTGGAAAAAAATAATCTGGTTAATTAATCAGGCATGGTTGCTGTATACAATGAATCTAGTGTCTTAGTGCCTTTTGGGTTACTATCACAGAATACCTGGCACTGGGTAACTTACTGTGAAAAGAGGTTTATTTTGGTTCACAATTCTGGTGACTGAAAAGTCCAAGATTGGGCACCTGCCTGTAGTGAGGGCCTCATGCTACTTCAACTCATGGCAGAAGCAGAAGGGACATAGGCATGTGCAAGATCACATGGTGACGGAGGAAAAGTGAGTCTAGGAGCGAACCTTGCTTTTATAACAACCCATTCTTTTATAACAAATTCAGTCTCCCAAGAACAAGGACACATTCACTCCCTAAGGAGGTCATTTAGCTATTTATGAGGGATCCAACCCATGACACAAACACTTCCCATTAGGCCCCACCTCCCAACACCACCACATTGGAGACCAAATTTTAACATAAATTTTGGTGTGCACAAACCATATCCAAAGCATAGTGCCTAAAATCTAGTAATTTTTTTTCTACAGTTTCTAATTTACATTTTTCTGGGTCTGCATTTTAGGAAACAAATGGGAAGACCAGAATATTGAAGGTCAACACAAAAATACTTGAGTAAATCTAAGGTAATTTGCTCTTGCAAGAGAAAGAGGATTTCTTGAGGGAAGCTTAGCATGTCAGGATATTTAAATGAAAGGAAACAAAACAAATATGTACAAATTTATTTATTCTTGGAATTTTTACCAAAATATATACTTTAATGTGGCATAGATGTTGACTACAAATAGTTCACTTGGACACAGGTCTAAGAAACTGCATATATGAATGTCACTGTTTTGATAATAGCTATGGGAGAGGGAGCTGTATTGCAGAGTAATCAATCCATTTACTTTAACAAAATACAGTCATAGCAGAAAACCTGCACCCTCCCTGATACTGATTGCAATGTAAGTTCATGACCTATTAACAAACAAAATCATTAATGAACAAATCATCAATGATGGGCTTGTCACTTTGTGCAGAAGTCATTTGGTAGAAACACTGTATGCAAATGAAGAAGGTAATCACTGTGGAGAAACCTCCAGCTAAATGTTAATCTAAGAAAATTCCTATTACAGTAAATCCATGTGAATGCAGTGTGTGTGGGAAAGTCTTCATGTCATTCATCCCTTCATAGGTTCATCACATCTCATCCTGGAAGAGTGAGGAGGAATGTGGAAAGAAGCTATGTAATAAACAATGTGAGAAAGCTTTCATTTCTCTCACAAGTGTTCGAAGGTGCACAGTAACACACATGGAAAATGAACCTTCTACATGTACACTATGTGAGAAAGTCTTTGATTTTTCCAGTTCATTTCAAATACATCAGAGAAAGCATGCTGGAGAAAAACTCTATAAATGTAAATAGTGTGGTAAAGACTTCAGTTTTATTTTTGTTCTTTTAGAAAACATGAAAAAATTCATACTGAAGAGAAACGCTATGAATGTAAGAAATGTGGGAAAGAATTCAAATGTTCCTCTTTTCTTAAAACACATGGAATGCTTTATGTTGGAGAAAAACAATATGAATGTAAGAAAGGTGATAAAGGCTTTCGATATTCCAGTTCTCTTTGTAGACAAGAATGAACTCAAACTGGAGGGAAACCCTATGAATGTAAGGAATGTGGGAAAGTATTGAGATGTCACAGTTTTTTTAAAGACAGGAAAGGATTCACTCTGGAGAAATTCTATGAATGTAAGAAATGTGGTAAAGCCTTCAATTGTTTCCACTCCCTTTGTAACCACAAAAGAACTCATACTGTAGAGAAACTGTATGAATGTAAGAAATGTGGGCAAGCCTTCAGAAACTGCAGTCACCTTTACAAGCATGAAAGAACTCACACTGGAGAGAAGCCCTACATATGTAGGGAATAGGGTAAAGCCTTTGGATATTCCAGTTTCCTTTGTGACCATGACATAATTATTCATACTGGAAAGAAACCTTGTGAATATAAGAAATGTTGTCAAGGCTTACGTTGTCTTAGTTCTCTCCAAAGCCATGAAACAACTCACACAGGAGAAAAACCCTAAGAATGTACAAAGTGTGGTAAAGTCTGGCTATTCCAGTTACTTTCAAAGACACGAAAGAGTTTACACTGGATAAAACACTTTTAATGTAAAAAAATTTGGTAAAGTCCATCAAATATTATAGTTCCTTCTGGAGATAAGACAGGACTCATACTAGAAAGAAACTCAATGTAAAAAATGTGGCAAAGGTCTTCACATGTCCTAGTGAACTTCTAATATAAGAAAGAACTCATAGTTGAGAAAAACTATGACTGTAAAGTATGTAGGAAAATACTTAATTTTTAAAGACATTTGAATAATCAAACTGGAGAAGAACCCTATGCATGCTAAGACATGTGTTTTGAAAATCTGAAAGAAAGGCCTTAAGAATGTTGGAAATGTGGTAAGGCCTGTAGATCCAGTTCCATTTGGCGACATAGCTCATTCTGGAGAAGCACTCTACGAATGTGTGGGAATCCCTTTATTTCTGTCATATTGATTCAGGGAGACATGATCACATACACTGGAAATAGACCTTATAAATTAAAAAGACACACTAGATTGAAACCCTAGTAGTATGGAAAATGCAGAAAAGTGCCCAATTTTAACAATTACTTTAAAAGCCATGTAATAACTCCTGCTGGAATGAAATCTTATAAATGTAAGTAATATGGAAAGTCTGATGCAAACTATTTATATAATGCTTGAGAAAATTCACAGCATAAATGAGACATTATACAACTTATTTTTTACATGTTACATTTATTAGTGGCTCATGCATAAAGAGGGTATCTGGACTATGGATTTTCTCTGTTCTGCAAGGAAATAAGGTAATAATTCTGTTTATGTACTTACCACAAATCTCTTGTCTTTAGGCAGATTTACACAGCAACTTTAATTGTCCTACACATTCCTTCCCTATAGTATACTGTTAAACCAGTAGTACCTGAATTTAACAGGTAGTGTTCGTTTATTTATTTATTCATTCATTTATTGTAAGCCAGTTGAAGTATTTTTTTCTGTCCATTTAAAGTGTGTTGGATATATGGGTAAACTGAAATGTATTTCTTTTTTTTTTCTTCTTCATGCAGGTACCTTTATTGATGAGGTATGCCTCTCCCTCCTCCTGAAATGTATCTGATAAATATGTAGGTTTAGTTTTTAATTGTTCTGTGACTAATAGGCCATTGCAAAATGAGTCTGTTAATTTGACGGATTTTGTTGTTGTTGTTGAGTTGGAGTCTCACTCTTGTTGCCCAGACTGGAGTGCAGCAGCACGCTCACAGCCACCGCAGCACAGCCTCGACCTGCTGGACTTAGGCAATCCTTCCACCTCAACTCTTCAATTAGCTGGAACTACAGATGCACACCACCACGCCTGGCTAGTTTTGTGATGTATTGGAGAGACAAAGTCTCACCAAGCTGCCCAGGCTGGTCTCGAACCCCCAGATTCAGGCAATCCTCTTACCCCAGCCTCCCAAAGTACTGGGATTACAGGCTGAACCTCCGCACCTGGTCAGTTTGGGGGATTTTTATTGTTCACCTTATGTGGTTAGTTCTTTATATTCTCATCCATTTTATATATTTCACCTTTTATTCTTATGAGAAAAGTCTCCTTTTTGGTGTAGAAAAGTTTTTCATTTTCTTTGTTAATAAAGAATTGGTGTCAGTTGTATGTAAAATGTATCATGTGGATTATTATTTTGATCCTTTGCCATTTGCTCTTTGTCATTATTTCTGGTTGATATTTGAATATTTCATTTCGAATTAAAGAGAGACCTGTGATAGCACTGTATGTTGTGTTTAATCTGAGGGAGAAAACATCCATTCTCACCATCAAGTTATGATGTTAGCTGTGGGTTTTTATACATGCCTTAAAGCAGGTTGAGAAAGTTCCCTTCTGCTCATTATGTAGTGACTGTTTTATTGTCAAGGGATGGGTATTGAACTTTTTCAAATGTCTTTTTCTGCATCTATTGAGATGATCCTGTGTTACTGAAATTTTTCTAGTAATATGGCATAGTATGTTGACTTTCAGATGTCAAAACAGCATTGTCTTTCTGGGTTACATCTCTCTCAGTAATGAAGCATAAGTATTTTTTTCTTTTTCTTTTCTTTTTTTTCTTTTTTCTCTCTGAGTTGGAGTCTCACTCTTGTTGAGACTCCAACTCAAAAAAAAAAAAAAAAAAAAGGAAAAAAACTGGGGGAAGCAATACATTCCTCAAAAAGCTTAAAAGGAAAAGTTGGGAAATGGGGTATCCATTAGGTCACTGAAAGACTCTCTCTGAGAATCTAGAGGGCTGTGCTCATGTGCAAGGCTGTGCATACGCTCAAGGCTTGTGCATGCCTAGGGAAGACCTGAGAAGGCTCTATGTTCTCACTGCTGGTTGTCCTTGAAGCTCTGCACGAGCAGGAAGTGAAAGCAAGACAGAGTTTTCATGTGAATGGCTGAGTAATAGAAAGGCAAGCCCAAACACACATGGTATAGCCTGGACAAACACTGCACAATGTATTGGCTCCAGGAATTTAAGGAAATCTCTATTCAATCATTAGCTGATCACCAAGCCAAGATTTTAGTGGAACACACATAACAAAGAATATAAACTTTACAGAATTTGCTCACAGAAGTCACCACCAACTAAACAACTACTACAACAAACATCACCACCACCACTCTATATACTCTATGGGTTATATTCTGTCCATAGACACAGAATATAGATTAATGACTGCTAGGAGCTGGGGCAGCGGTGAAGGGGAGTGACTTCTAATGGGTACAGAGTTTCTTTCTTCTTGGACTGATG
>CAUYQG010274182.1:0-13905 GCA_963574415.1 Tarsius wallacei
GAGTTGGAGTACCACTCGATCACCCAGACTGGAGTGCAGTGGCCACTCCTGGCCACTGCAGCCTCGACCTGCTGAGGTCCAGCGATCCTTCCGCCTCAGCCTTCCAAGCAGCCGGAATTACAGGCGCGCGCTACCACGCCCGGCTAATTTTTTTAATTTATTGTAGAGATGAGGTTTCGCCTGCCCAGGCGGGTCTCGAACCCGCGGGCTCAGGCAATCCACTCACCTCAGCCTCCCAAGGCGCGGGATTACAGGCTGAGCCACCGAGCCCGGCTTTTTTTATTTTTTAAATCAGAGTCTCACTCTGTCACCCTGGCTGGAGTGCAGTGGCACACTCACAGCCACCGCAGCCTTGACCTGCTGGGCTCAGGCGATGCTTCTGCCTCAACCTTCCAAGTAGCTAGAAGCACAGGTGAGCACCACCATACCCAGCTAATTTTTTTTTTTTAATTGTAGCGATGAGGTCTCACCAAGTTGCCCAGGCTAGTCTCGTACCCCTGGGCTCAGGTAATTCTCTCACCTCTGCCTCCCAAAATTCTGGGATTACAGGTGTGAGCCACCGTGCCTGGCAAGATTTTTTTTTTTAATGGGAATTATTTCACTGTTGTTATTCATGGTTATTGTCCCTATGCTTAACCAAAGAGCGTAAGATCAAGTGCAGTGCTGGGTCTAAGGACAGGGGCTGCCGCAACCTTGAGTTGCAGAGGCCCCTCTGTGAGCTCGGAGTGGTCATCTGCATTGGCTTTCTGGATAGCCTACCCAAGCAGAGGACTGGAGAGGCATCTTTAGTGCTTTTTTCCATCATCTCTTGGTATCCACTTGCCCTACCTTTGCCTGCCCAATTTTAGTTAAAATACAGTGGCAATTCTAGCAGCTCTGAAAAATGAATGAAAAAGTTCATCTTTATGGGCCTCTCAACTCTACTCTCAATTGTAGTGTTTCTCTAAGTGTAGCTCCTGACCACCTGTACACAGTCACCTGGATGCCTGGTGAAAATGCAGATTCTCGGCCTCCCCTCTGCTCTGGGCCTTCTGAACCAGAAGCTGGGGTAAAACCCAGAAAGAGGCATTTTCAACAGCAGTCCCACAAGTACATTAGAGTTGGAACCACCGTTAAGCCATTGTCCCTTTATTTTCCTTCCCTCTCCTGTCTCGCTTCATCTCCCTTTTTCTTCCTTCGTTTCTTCCAACTCCTGCTCACCTGTTTGCTCCCCCTTCCATTTTTTTTGAGTCAGACACTCACTCTGTGCGCAGGCTGAAATGCAATGACACACTCCCTGCCACCACAGCCTGGACCTACCAGGCTCAGGCAACTCTTCCACCTCAGCCTTCCAAGGAGCTGGAACTACAGGCACATGCCACCACACCCGACTAATTTTTTTTTTTTTTAATTTAGAGACAAGTTCTCACCAAGTTGCCCAGGCTGGTCTAGAACCCCTGGGCTCAGGCAGTCAGGTGTGAGCCACCACACCTGGCTGGCCCTTTCTTTCCTCTTTGTTTGTTTGTTTTGTTTTGGGGTTTTTTTTTTGAGTTGGAGTCTCACTCTGTCGCCCTGGCTGGAGTGCAGTGACACACTCACGGCCACCCCAGCGTCAACCTGCTGGACTGGCAATCCTTCTGCCTCAGCCTTCCAAGCAGCCGGAACTACAGGCATGCACTACCATGCCCAGCTAATTGTGTGATTTATTGTAGAGATGAGGTCTCGCCATGTTGCCCAGGCTGTTCTCAAACCTGTGAACTCAGGCAATCCTCTTACCTCGGCCTCCCAAAGTGCTGTGATTATAGGCTTGAGCCACCGCGCCCGACCTCTTTTCTTTCTTCTTAATGCTAAGGGTCCAGAGTAGCCTGTTGGACTATTCTTTTAACATAACAAATTGAAGCCCTCTGGAAACTCAGCTAGGAAGGGGAAAAAGGTGTGTATTTCTTATTGCCTTACTTGTCTCCATAAAAGAAAGCCAGATAAACTATCCTCTCAAAGGATAGTTTTCCACCTTTGGGAAGTGCATTATTCCCACAGGGAAATCACATTTGCAGCTGCTCTGCCAGTATGGGATATGCACCCTGGTGGTTGGAAATGCCCTTCTCTAGAGAAATTGCTGGGTGTGACATCCCAGGGGAGTCAATCACTACCAGCCCCAGAGTAGACACTGGCCCTTGCTGGGGGCACAAGGTGAAGACATTCGGGGGAGATGAGGCTGATGGAACAGGAGGTGGTGGGGGAGAATTAGGGTGGCAAAGGGGAGTGTTTATGTGGAATTTGGGTCAGGTGCAACGAGGGTCCTGATCCTCTGCTTTTCTCTTCACAGCCACCGAAGGAAGAGACCAAGATGAGTGCAGAGGTGAGTTATTTACAAAGACCCGCTTAAGGGACACTCTTCTTGCTGTGTCCCTCATTTCCCCTTTGCAGAGTATCCTTTCCCTTTCAGAAACATCGGCACAAACTGGAAAGCACTTCCATTCCACCCTACTGATGTGCACAGGGCTCTGGGTGATACGGGAAGAATTAGGCCCTTCTGGTTCTTACCGTGTCCATCCAGCTTCCTAGGAACTCGTTCACTACAGCTAATCCTGAAACAAGACTCCTGAGCTAGAGGTGGCGGGGGGCGTGGTTATGCTGGGGACACTTAGCTCTGTTTACTAGGACCTCTCTGCACTGCTCCTTGGTTCTCTCACTTCTGGTGTGTTGATCACAGAGTTACCCAGTTCTTCATCCCCTCGTTCTTTCTTTTGTTTTGCTCATTAACCCCTTCCTACTTTGACTCCCTCCCAAGTGCAGCTTAGACCTTGGAGTTCACCCCTGCAACCACTGTTATGCTGATGCCCCACCTCCTCTTTCCCTTGACCTTTCCATCCACCCCAGCAAACCCAGAGGCCGTCCCCAGGAGTGTGGTCTTGCACGAGTGGCACAGCTTGGTGCTGCCACTGCAGCTGGCAGATATCTCAGCACCGTCCACTGGGGTGCTCGGCACCACCCTGCAGGTACGCTGTGGCTCCAGGCAGCTCTCTCTCCATTTCCAGCCAGCTCCAGGCTGCATCACTCCCCCTGAGCTCTGTACTCCTCACAGCTCCCTCCTTTCTCATAGCATCATGATCATTTTTTTAAAACAGTAAGCTCTCACAACATGGTCACTTTTTACTTTACAGAGGAAAATTTAAACATCCCGCCTGACGTCTTCTCCCTCAATTCCTGCCTATTTGTCTTGTTCCTCTTATTTCCATGGAAGGGATGTTTTTATCAGTGAGAGAGTTCCAGGTTCTTGGCACAGAAAACCCAACTTAATGTGGCTTTGTCCCTGAAAGTCCAGATGAAGGGCAGACTTCAGGGCCATTGATCTCAGAGCTCAGTGATCTCTTGAGGCCCCATCTTGTCACACCATCTCACGTCTTGTCGAGTGACTGTTATCCTATCTTTCTCATCCCCTTCAAGGGAGGCTTCTTGAAGGAGATATCTGCAGATAATTTCTCCATCTTCTCTTCTCTGAGTCATTCTTAACATGTTGCAGTCTAGCTTTTTTTCTTACCATTATACTGAAATGAGTCTTGGCAGAGTCAACAATGATCTCTTTACATTTTATAAAAATTTGTTTGTATAGTAATGTAAATACATGTCCATAGTACACAAGTCAAGCTACAAAATGGAAAAGACAAAAGTAAGTCTCTCTACTACATTATCTTGGCCAGCCTGCCCCCTGGGGCTAACTTCTGATAACCACTTTCTTGTGCCTCTGCCCTCCTTATCTGAAGGCCCCTGTGGCTCACCCTTTGGCTTGCTCTAATTCTTAGGGTCTTTTTTTTTTTTAAATAATAGAGACAGGGTCTTGCTGTGTTGCCCAAGCTGATCTTACACTCCTTGAGTGATCCTCCTTCCTCAGCCTCCTCCTCGGCCTCCCAAAATGCTGGGATTACAGGCATGAGCCACCATGCCTGGCCCTTCTTAGGGTCTTTTAGGTTGTAAAGAAACAGTAGAAACTTTGCAGTAGTATTAATTCTATGCCTCCTGGCCCAGTGACACTTCTGTTAGTTATCAGTTATCTCTTCTGTCCTCTTTGATGGCTTTTCCTCTCAACCTCTTAAAAAAGTCCCTAGGCTTATGTCTTCTTGCTAGTCTTTAAACATCTGTCATTCAGTATCTGTCACCACCTTCTGTCGTCCCTTTTATATCTAATCACACTGCAGTATGACTTTGTTCTCACTGCTCTGCTTCTCGGGGGAAGATTTCTAGTGAATGCCACATTACCAAATCTGGCAGGAACTTTTTCCTTAAAAGCACTTGACACTATAGACCACACTGTTTTGAAAATGCTCCCTTGATGCCCCAGGGTTTCTGCCCTTTTCTCTTGTCACTTCTTTCAGACTCTTTCTTGGTTCCTCTTCTCCCTGTTCCTTAAGAATCTGTGTTTCTTGACCAGGTGCAGTGGCTTATGCCTGTAATCCTGATGCTTTAGAAGGCCGAGGTGGGAGGATTGCTTGAGGCCAGGGGTTCAAGACCAGCCTGAGCAACATAGCAAGACCCTGTGTCTACAAAAACATTTAAAAAAAAAAAGAAGAATTTGTTTCCCAGGGTACTTCTTGCCCTACCCACTTTTCTGGGGAGTTCATCTATTCCCACAGCTTTTATGATCAGGTGTGTGTTTAGGGAAGTCCTAAAGGGATTTGTTCAAATAGGTCATTCTCAACTCCATACCCGTACACCCAGCAACCTGTTTGCTCATCTTCATTCTAAGGCTCCTTAAGGACTCCAGACTCATTCTAACCCAAGCTGGACTTGCTGCTTTCACCTTCCCCAAATCTGCTTCCTCTTGTAAGGTCGCCACAGAAGGGCAGCACAGCCGTTCACTAGTCTGGTGGTCTGGTCAGTCCCCTCACTCCTTTCCCACACACCAACCGCCAGTTACCAAAGGCTATGCATCCTGTCATCACCTTTATTCAGTCAGTCATTTAAACTTATGTGGGGTTGGGTTTAACTGCTGAAAAAACAGAAAGCCACAGGTCTCAAATGATGAAATTTGCATTTACACAGAAATGGTGGCTTCCCACTCACTGCTTTTCTGTATTCCAGGGGAGAGGATGATAAGTTGTGTGACACTTGGCTCACTAGGGTCTTTCACTGCCCCATTAAGGGGGAATTGTGTGCTAATTAGTGGACCTGTACAGATGCCAACTCATTTTCCCATCACTTCCTGTCTGCAGACTTCTGCTTATCCAGGTTTCCAGAACATGAACTGTTTTTCTGGTGACAAAGAAACTGTGCTCCCGCTTAAATATTACTTCAAAATATTAAAACCGTCTCCTAAATGTGGCATGCATGCAGGCTGAGAAGAATAGGTTGGTTTTTTGTTTTGTTTTTAAGTTCAGAAATGAAAAGTACAAAAAGTTACGTAGTAAAAAAACTTGGGCCACGCTTGGTGGCTCAGCCTGTAATCCCAGCCCTTTGGGAAGCCTAGGTGAGTGGATTGCCTGAGCCCACAGATTCGATACCCACCCGGGCAACTTGGTGAGACCTCGTCTCTACAATAAATCAAAAATTAGCTGGGTGTGGTAGCGCACGCCTGTAGTTCCAGCTACTTGGAAGGTTGAGGCGGAAGGATCTCCTGAGCCCAGCAGGTCAAGGCTGCAGTGGCTGGGAGCATGCCACTGCACTCCAGCCTGGGCAACAGAGTGAGACTCCAACTCAGAAAATAAATTTTTATGTGACACCACCTGTTCCTGATTCTAGACTTGGCTTGATGGCTCTAATGGTAAGAAAAACATAGATATGGTACTTGTGCTCATGGAACTGACCAATAAGTAGACTGTAATATCCTTCGACTCTTTTTCTTTCCTTACTTTCTGCCTCCTCATCACTTCCTCACTTTTCTAATTATTTACTTACTCTACTTACTGTATCAGTCCATTCTGCATGGCTATAAAGAAATACCTGAGGCTGGGTAATTTATAAAGAAGAAAGGTTTATTTGGCTCACAGTTCTGCGTGGCCCTGGTACCTGCTTGGCTTTGAGTGAGGCCTCAGAAAGCTTACAATCACGGTGGAAGGTGAAGGGTTGGCAGGCGTGTCACATAGCTAAAGCAGAAGCAAGAGAGAGGAGGAGGTGCCAGACTCTTTTAACAACCAGCTCTCATGTGAACTAATAGAGCGAGAACTGACTCATAACCATGAGAACACCAAGCCATTCACAAGGGATCTGCCCTCATAACCCGAGCACCTCACACCAAGCCCCACCTCCAACACTAGGGATCACATTTCAACATGAGATTTGGAGAGAACAGTCATCCAAACGGTATCACTCTCCTCTGGGTCATTCTGTCTCCTTTTTGAGGGTTGGGAGGAAAAGACCTTAGTCACAGAGGATAGTCCTCATCCCCGGTTCATGACATGTGGGTTTGTTGATCTGTGCAAGGCCTCTCTCTTGTATTTATTTTCTGTTCCTTTTTTTCTCCATCCCCATTCTCACCCTGCCAAAGACAGCTTTTCTAACAAATTAAAAGTTTTCCTTTCTTGTCTGTGTATGTTCATGAAAATGCAAATTTTGTTTTTGTACAAATACCTTTGAAATGTATGTACAGTAACATTGACGTTTGACTTACTGCTTTATTTATTTATTGCTGTACAGGTCAGTTAAAACACATGCAAACACAAGTGTAGATTTGTGTACCCATCACCATGATCAGGATGTCAGGATACAGAGTCTTACCCCCAGCACCCCCTTCTGCTGCCCCTTTCATAGCCACAGCCTGCCCTTACTCCTAACCCTTGGCAACCAGTGTGTGATAGACTTTTAATTTACTTAATTGTATTTTGTGACCGTTCATTTCTCATGCTCTTAGTTTTTCTACATTTTCTAGATGGCATATAGTTAATCTGCTGCACAGTGTGCATGAGTGTGGTCCTAACAAAAAGCCTGTGGGCAAGATGCTATTAGTACCTGTTTTGGAGCTGAGGAAAATGAGCATTAAGTAAATTGCTCTAAGTCACAGAGTCCTGAGGGGCATAATGAGGATATAAGCCGTGATGTTTCCGACTCCATGAGTGCCCTTGTTTTTGCATCTAGCTAACCCTATCCGTCCGGTTCACATGTCCTTTCTGCTGCATAAGAAGCTTTCTCAGAGCCCTCTCTCTGGAAATGATGCTGCCCTCCTGTGAATTTATGTTGTGCTGTGTTTATCTTCCTTTTCCTTCCATCCTCTGACTTCGAATTTAGCTGTCTGTGTGCCTCGTTCATCCTAGTATCCTGATGGCATCTGGCATGATGCCTCATACATAGTTTGTCTTCACTAAATGGCAGTTGACTAAATGAAAGATGATTCAGAGACTGTTGAGTAATCTTTTAATGCAATTCAGAGCTTGGGTGGGTCTGTGAAAATATAGAGGAAGGAAAACATATGACAGAAAATTTCAAGGAAAACTTGCTGTGGCACAGAGCCTGGTTGCAGGCGGGGAGGTGCAAAAGGACCATCCACCTCAATCAGCCTTTGCTCTCAGAGGATATTTGTTGAATGCAGGAGGGACTCCCTGGATTCCAAGCATTTTTAGCTGGGTGCCTAACAGGATTCCTGGAGCCACCACTGGCTTTTGCCCAGAAGTTCAGAGGACAGCCAGTTGGCCAGGGTGGATGGTTGGAGTTTAGCTGAATATGAGACCCAGGGCTGGTGGCACAGTCAGGTGCATTTCTTCTTGGGACTGCAGGTTGGAGGAAAGGGTGAACCATAGTGCAGGATGTTGGCATCTTTGGCACAGAGGTGATCATGGAAGCCTTAAGAATGAGGGACCCCCTCCCTCACAATGGATACATGCCGGAGGAAGAGCAGGGATGAGGATTGAGACTTGGGAAATGTGCACACCTGGATGAAGTGTGAAAAGAAAACCTCAGTACTTGAGATAAGAGAAGGAGTGAGTTTAAAGAAGGTCCAGGTATGTGTCACATATGTCTGAAGTCAGGAGACCATTGCTGAGGAGCCCTTGAATGTGGTGATGAGGTCTTGGATGACCCATGGTGAAGCAGAGAATTGTGGGAGAGAAAACCAATTACAGCGGGGCCGGGAGGGGCACAAGGAGGCAGCAGTTGAGATCCAGGGGTGAGAAGAGTCAGGAAGATTTGGGGTTGTTGGACAGGGCAGGGTCAGGGGCAGCGGCAGACACCGAGCACTGTAGAGGGAGCCCCAGGAAGGGAGATGGGAGTGTGCCAAAGGCACTGCCCACTGAGTGTCCTCACCTGCTCCGAGCACCTATCTGATATTTATTTCTGTTTTAAGAGGTTGTCTGTGTTTGGATAACTAATACATTCACGTGATTCAAAAACTTAAAGGATTTTTTAAAAGAAGGAAAAAAATGATTTGCTGTGAGAAGCCCTCTTTCCTCCTACCCCTGTCTCCCAACCGTTCTGTTTCTTATGCTGCCGGCAAGAGCGTGTTACCAGTTTTCGTGTTATTGGTTTCTGGGCTATCGTTTCAGAGAGATTCTAAACTCGTACAACAAGTATTTTTTTCCTTCAGCTGCCCCCCTTCTTTTATCACACAATTGTAGCACACCGCTCACACGGGTCTGTACTTCTCTTTTCTCACCTGATAGTATATCCTGGAGAGCAATCTCTTTCTATACACAAAGGACTTCCTTGTTCTTTTTTTATAGATGTGTAATACTCCACTCCACAGGTCTATCATAACTTACATACCGCCTTGTTATTAATAAGATACAGATTGCTTCAATCTTCTACTTGTGAAAAAGGCTGCAGTAAGCCTAAGTCATTTCACCTGTGTAGCTCTATAGGCTACTTTCTTACAGGTGGATTTACCAGAGCTACTAGGTTTTTCTCTCCATCCTACAACACCTGATATGCCTGTTTTCCCATGCTGAGAGTGTGTTGTCAGACTTCTTGATCCTTGCAAACAATGGATGGAAACTATGAGCGTATTCTTTCTGTGTGGAATCGTTCTTCTACAGTGATTTTATATTTCTTTTACCCCCTTCATCTTTTTTTTTCCTAAGTTGGCAGAGCACATTCTCTTAATCCTAACCTTGTATGGACTCCATTTTCAGGTCTGAACTGCTAAACACCAGCTTCTGTGAGTCCAAGGGTTGTATAGCAAGCTCACTCTGTGACTGTGATTTGGTCCTGAATTCGTTTCTGAGCCAATTTGCTGTGTCTCATGTCGGTTGCTTTTCTACTGTCTCAGAACCACTCCTGTTCCTTTGTTCATTAAATACCACTCCTGTTCCTTTGTTCATTAAATACCACCCTTATAGGAGTGTATATAGTGGCATTTTACCAAAGGTTCAAGATAGCAGAACACAGCAGACAACTAGCAATGGCATTTTAGACGTCCTGGTTTCTAGAAGTCCATTGCCCCCTCCTCCACTGGGCTTTTCTTACCTGGCTCTCTTCTCTGCAGACTTCGGCCTCCTCCTGACCTGTATGCCCTTTCCCCTTCTGCTTGTCTTTCTTCCCCTTTCCTCTGCCTCCTGCCAGTTCCTACCCCTAAAGTTTTAGCTACCACTGCAGAACAATCTAGCTATTTCTGATTTGCATTTTCCTTTCAGAACATGACTTGAAGAGGACTCACATAAAATGAAGAGGTGTATATTAAAAGACCAAACAAGTGATTTTTCTCAAAAATAAAGTTCTGTCTGAGCACAGTGGCTCATGCCTATAATTCCAGCACGTTGGGAGGCCAAGATGGGAGGATTGCTTAAAGTCAGGAGTTTGAAACCAGCCTGGGCAACGTAGCAAGACCCTGTCTCTACAAAACTTTTAAAAGGCACATGGTGGTATGCACCTGTAGTACCAGCTACTCGGAAGGCTGAGGTAGAAGGATCTCTTGAGCCCAGGGGTTCAAGACTGCAGTGAGCTATGATCACAGCACTCCAGCCTAGGTGACAGAAAAATCCTATCTCTAAAGAATAAAGTTCTTTCCCTAAGAGGATCTCAGGTACAATATCAGTGTTTTCTCCTATATCTTGTTCCTGTGTCAGTTTTGCAAAGGAACGATATCTAAACCAAATCCTGAAGTAGTTCATAACTCACATACTGGTCAAGCATCATTAATTAATGAAATGAAAAAAGTTTGGCTCATTTATAGATAATAGAGTTGTTTCTTAACCTTGTCACTTTTTTAGGCTATTAGAAGCTTGTCCTGGTTGTTATCTGGAATGTTATACTTTGGTAGTTAATCTGAGGAATGCCATAAATATTTAACCTAACAAGGGGATTGCCTGTCTCCTTTTCTTGGTTAAAAAGAAAACAAGCTGGACACGGTAGCTCACGCCTGTAATCCCAGCACTTTGGGAGGCCGAGGCAAGAGGATTGCCTGGGCCCAGGGATTTGAGACCAGCCTGGGCAGCATGGCGAGACCTCGTCTCTACAGTAAATCAAAGAATTAGCTGAATGTGGTGGCACACGCCTGTGATTCCAGCTACTTGGAAGGCTGAGGCAGAAGGAGCCCAGCAGATCAAGGCTGCAGTGGCCGTGAGCGTGCCACGGCACTCCAGCCTAGGCAACAGTGAGACTCTGACTCAAAAAAAAAGGAAACAAATGTTTGATCAATGATATGTGTTTTGACTGTGCAGATTTCTCCAGAGGCTATCTTACTTCTATCTTTTTAGAAATAAGACTCAAAAAAGATAAAATAAACAACTAGACTTGTAACCTAAAAGGGACTAACTGGGTGAAGTCGCCTATTGTCAGTGGGTATCATGGCACTCTTTCCTGTACTTTTCCCTGCCTCATGGAGGAGAGCTGGGAACTACATTTCCCAGAGTCCCCATTTACGTGTGAAATCTGCCAGCTAGAAGCTCTCCCAGGAAACTTGGAAGGCTGAAGAAGGAGAGACTGTCACTCATAGGGAGTAGTTCCAGTCAGATGTGTGAGCCAAGGCCAGTGTGTCATTTTGCAGCAGCAGGTCATCAAGCTTAGTTGCAGTGGTTATGTAAGCCTCTGATTCCCTGTATTAAAACTGTCAATACTGGCCAGGCAGAGTGGCTCAGCCTGTAATCCCAGCACTTTGGGAGGCCGAGGCGCGAGGATTGCCTGAGCCCAGAGGTTCAAGACCAGCTTGGGCAACTTGGTGAAACCTTGTACAATAAATCACAAAAACTAGCCGGGCGTGGTGGCATGTGTCAGCAGTTGCAGCTACTTGGAAGGCCGAGGCGGAAGGATTGCCTGAGCCCAGCAGGTCGTGGCTGTGGTGGCCGTGAGTGTGCCACTACACTCCAGCCTGGGCAACAAGAGTGAGACACCGACTCAAACACACACACACACACACACACACACACACACACACACACACACCTCTCTTAGAATACACAGAATGGGTTCTCTGTTCCAGCCTGAATCCTGACTGGTTTCTGGTGGGGTTATAGCAAATGTAGAAGTCAGCTGTGTAACAACACTATGAAATCCAGGAGAAGGGAAACGGGAGTATACTGTTGTCATGTTCTTATATGTGGAGTGGTATGATATTACTTTAACTAGTAGACTGTGATAAGTAAAATATATGTAATATAAAAGCCTTAAAATGACCTCTTAAAAAAGTTAAACAGCCAACAAATGAAATAAAATGGAACCCTAAGAAATACTTTATTAATCCAAAAGGAGGCAGAAAAAGAGGGAAAAAATAAATTGGATAAATAGTAAGACTTGGGTAGAATCTGAATGGAAACACAGCTCTATCAATAATCACATGTAACTTGTCTAAACACTTCAACTAAAAGGTAGAGATTGTTAAATTGAATAAAAAAGCAAGACCTGACTATGTGCTGCCTATAAGAAATTCACTTTCAATATGAAAACACACATAGGTTAAATGTAAAAGGATGGGGAGAAATGTATTATGCTAACAATGATCAGTGGAAATGTGGAATGGATTTTTGTTTTTATTGCAATGAACACTTTATTCAGAGTTGGGAAAGCAACAGGGTGTGGTGGGGACTGTAACAAACTGGAGGTATATACAATAGCCACTGTACCTGTTTCTGGATATACAGTTGTTTTGAAAAGTTGATATGGTCCCTGCTTTCCTGGATCTTAAAGTCAAGTACAAGATCTAGGCGTGAATCAATTTGCACACACATGTATATACACACATACACCCTTGAATAAGGGCCATAAAGAAAAAGTAAAAGAAATGGAAGAACACGTGCCAAGGGGATCTTATGTAGTCTGGCAGTCAAGGAAGGCCTCTCTGAGGAAGTAATATTTGAGCCAGAGATGTAAAGGATAAGTAAGGGTTAACTAAGTGAAGGGATGTGGGGCTGGGGGTGCGGGTAGCATCCCCAGCAGAGGAAAGACCAAGTGCAAAGGTCCTGAGGTAGGAGTGAGAAGAGCTCTTTGAGAACATGGAAGGCCAGGGAGTGGGCATGTGAGGCAGAGGGTGGCGGGGGGTGGTGGTATGAGGAGCTGGATGAAGTTAAAGAATGGGCAGGGTCTTGAGGGCTGTAGGGAGGAGTGTGATCTTCATCCCTGGTTTTGTTTTTATTTATTTTTTGTTTTAAAGATGTGGGGTACAATTCAGGATTAGGTACACAAGTGGACATCGTACGGATAAAGTTTGGGCCTCCCTTTGGTCCCCATTTTGCCTGGTTTGAGATCGGATATCCTTGGAATGGATTGTTAATATCAGAGAAAATAAATTACAGGGCAAAGACTATTACCAGGAATAAAAACAGTCATTTTAGAAAAGAGGTCAACTAATCAAGAAGACATAACCATCTTAACCATATATATACCTAATAACAGTTTCAAAATACATAGGTCAAAATTGATAGAACTGACATGCGAAATATACAAATCTATGATTACATTCAGAGGATTCACTACCCTTCAATAATTACTGGAATAAATAGACAGAAAATGAATAAGAATACAGAAGACCTGAACAACTTGACCTAATAGACTTGCAGAACACTCCACCCAAGAAAAGCAGAATGCACGTGATTTTCAAATACGTCCAAAACATTTACCAAGATAGACCATATTCTGGGATCATAAAATATGCCTCAATAAATCTAAAAAGATTCAAATCATTTAAATGTTTTCTGACCACAGGAGAAATCAGTAATAGAAAAACATGGAAAAGCCCCCAAACATTTAGAGGAAATCCTGAACTGAGATGAGAGCGGTGGACACAGGAGAAGGGGTAGAATCAGTGGGAAGTGGTGGCAACTGGATGTCAACGGTGGAGGAAAGGGTCACATCTGAGGTGACATTCACATTTCTATGCTTGGAGATATCCAAGGAGAACTGGGTTTCAGAGATGCATATAAGCCGGGTGCAGTGGCTCACACCTGTAATCCCAGCACTTTGGGAGGCAGAGGCGAGAGGATTGCCCGAGTCCATGGGTTTGAGACCAGCCTGGGTGACATGGCAAGACCTAGTCTCTATAATAAATTTTTTAAAAAAATTAGCCAGGTGTGGTGGCACACACCTGTAGGTCCAGCTACTTGGAAGGCTAAGGCAGAAAGATCTCCTGAACCCAGGAGGTCAAGGCTGCGGTGGCCATGAGTGTGCCACTGCACTCCAGTCTGAGTGGCAAAGTGAGACATTGGCTTAGAAAAGAAAAAGAGAGATGTGTAGATAATTTTTATTAGTTATTATATTGAGTTGCTATATGACTTTAAAAAGTTGACTGGAGCCGGGCTCGGTGGCTCAGCCTGTAATCCCACGCCTTGGGAGGCTGAGGTGAGTGGATTGCCTGAGCCCGCGGGTTCGAGACCCGCCTGGGCAAGTGAGACCTCATCTCCACAATAAATCAAAAAATCAGCCGGGCATGGTAGCGCGCGCCTGTAGTTCCAGCTACTTGGAAGGCTGAGGTGGAAGGATCGCTGGAGCCCAGCAGGTCGAGGCTGCGGTGGCCGGGAGCGGCCACTGCACTCCAGTCTGGGCGACAGAGTAAGACTCCAACTCAAAAAAAAAAAA
>CAUYQG010274184.1:0-33245 GCA_963574415.1 Tarsius wallacei
CGCCCGGCTAATTTTTTTGATTTATTGTAGAGATGAGGTTTCGCCTGCCCAGGCGGGTCTCGAACCCGCGGGCTCAGGCAATCCACTCACCTCAGTCTCCCAAGGCGCGGGATTACAGGCTGAGCCACCGAGCCCGGCTAAGTCAAATTTCTATATTTGTCAACTGAGTATTTGGAGTTTGGAAGTTCAGTTTCTGTCACCTCTCTTGGAACTTACTAATTGATCCTTGAAATGATAAATAATGATCTACAATGAAGTTAACTCTATTTAAATCATGTAGACGCAGAAACCAGAGACAAAATAATTTTTTTTTTTTTTTTACAATTTCAATAGGTTCCAACAATGCTTACATAAATGTTGAGGAGACTAACGTTATAATAAAGATAATATTTCTACTGTATTCTGGGATCCATAGCTAATTTTTCTTTTAATTTTCTGTGCCTATCCACAACAAGGAAAAACAAAAGTCCCTTTGAAATTATTATTATTCTTTACTTTTAAAAATTCTATATATTTAGTGAATTGAGATTCTTGGTATTATTTTGTTTTGACAGTACCATCCTTTGGAGGCAGTCACATGACTTACACATGATCCGTACATATTTAAAACTTTGGGCATTAGGACCTTCTTGTTACCATGGGCTTCTGTGGAATGACGTAAAGGGAGAGTTGAAGGTGGAAAGACAATTCCTATTTGATAGTGAAAATGTGTAATGGAATAGATATAATTCCAGATTCTTAAATGGGAACTACGACAACATCATAAAAGCCCAAACATAAATATTACTAAGCTTATAGTTGCAAAACTCTATATTGTCTCATAGTAACATTTATTACACTATTTTTATAACAATATAAACTTGCTCAGTTTTAAGTTAAAGGACATTTTGACAGCCTAGCCCAGACATGTGACCGACATTCATTAAAATTTATTTTTAAAAAACAGATAAATTTAACTCAGTGAACATTTTAATCTTTCTTGATTATTTTAAAACGTGAACCAAATTTTTCAGAATTCAAAGTTAATCTTTCAGCTTGTATGATTTGGTTTATGATTAGCCTTCAAACTGTTGCACTATTTTTTAAACTAAAATTTATTTCAACATAAATTGTTCAAAGTTACATGCAATCAATGACAAATAAAAATAGATGGTTATACTGTTTTTATATCAGGTTGGAATTTTTACTGAATGATTTCTTTCACAGTTAAGTATAATACATACCAAAGAATATTTTCCCCTTATTCTTCAGGGTATAGGGAGTTCAAAACCATATGCTGGTAGAAAATATCGCACCCTTATTTGCTTACTAGGAACATTGTCAGAAGACTCTTTTCACAGCTCAGAGCCATTATGTCCTGGAATGTCAATTGAAAGTTGTTTGCTTGGTTTCCAGTAGCGTGTTAGTCATTGTGTATCTGTCTGCACTATTCTTATTGTGAGTGACAATCATAGACTATTCTGCTGAATACCACCCCTGTCATTGTTGGCGTTTGCTACTAGACGATTTTGTCTTTTTTCACTTTACTCTTTACGAGTGGATAGAAAACTTGGGTAAATTCATCAGAAGAAATACAGAGTTAACTCAGCTTTCAAAACCCTGCCTGCTGTCATTTTCTATAGTTAAGATTTTTACCTGAAGCATTGAATGTCTCACCCTGACATCAGACTGCAGTAATTAATCATTAAATAGTGATTGAAGCAGTGGACCCCAGAAAATATCTCCATACACTACCATATGCTTGAGCCAGCTGTAAGCTAGTACTTAGAGAGAAGCAGCACAGAGGAGAACAGTGCCTGACAGTTCCCTGCTGTGAAGTCCAAGTACAGTATGCTTCTAACTGAGGGCCAAAAACAGAACGCTTGCTTGTGTTGACCTTCATTACCTGACACTGTTTAAAAGACAAAATGTCAGTGTTAATGTACTGGAAGTTTAAACATTTAATCACATTTTAATGAGGACACCAGCATTTTTTTTTCACACTTTACATTATTTATCTTAATTCTTTTTTTCCCCTAAAAACAAAAAGAAATCACTTTAGTACATATATCCATTCATAATAAGAGAAAATTTCAAATTGACTTCTTATTGAAAAAAAAAGTAAAACATACCTTTTTAAAAATTCTTTATTTCTTTAAATTAATGAATAACTGGAGGGACACATGGATGTTGTTTTCATATACTTAAAGGGCTATTGTGTGGAGAAAAAAAATCTGTTTGTTTCTCCACAGGGAGTTAATAGATCTCATGAGTGAAAGTTATTACAATACATATTTGAATTCGATTTAAGGTATCATTTATTAGCAATTAGAACTTTAATAATGTAACAGCCTCTGTCTGGAGGTTGTGGGCTTCCCATTAAAATAGGATCTACTGGTCTGTACAAATGTAGTGATGTTGAAGTAGGAATTCCTTGTTGGGTGGGACATTTGATCACATGATTCTCTCAAGAGTTTTAAATTCAATTTTACATGTAATATTGACCAACTACTATTAGTTAACATTGCATTACATAGTTTATGATTTATTAAATAAAAAGTTCAAAATAAAAATATCAAGCTTTTTTTTTTACTGAGTGTAGAAGTTTTGTTTACAATAGGAATTTTATTTGTGCTGGAATAAAAATGAAGAGTTTGATATATATAAATATAATAGGGTTAGGGTTAGGATTCGGGTTTAATATATGCAAATATATTAAATATATTTTATACATTATCTCTATTCTCTTAACATACATATACAACTAACATTCATGGGTTTTTCTTTCAAACACAGTCTTTCAGAGTTTATTGCCAAATTTACACCTGGAGAAAGCTTTTTATCAGAGTTTTTTTGTAACTTTTCATAATATTTTAAAAATTAAATTATTAATCTTAATCTAAGAAGTTCTACAAAAAAAAGATGTATGATTCAGAACTTCAGCCTTTAGGTATTGTTATTTTATCCCCATTGCATGAATTAAACAAACCAAATTCAGAATGTTTAATTAAAAGTCTAGGAAATGGATAGAATGTCAGAGTATACAGTTAGAGTATTTGAACATGAAAACTTTCCCATAAACTTTAGTGTATGAGAATTTCCAGCCAACTATCTTAGCTATTGCCATATTGCTTTACAAGAGGTAGAGCTTTGCTTTTTCCAGGTAAGAACACTTGTGTAGATCTAAGATTAGAAGAGTATTTGAAAAAAAAAAAGAAAGAAACGATAATTATATTATAGATTTATTCTCTTTTGTTTTAGCTAAAAACGTTTTTTTATTTTTGTTTATTTTCTTGATGCTAATACCAGAAATATTTATACATTGACAAAAATATAAATTAGTATATTTTCAACTATGTTTGCATGAATCGCAGTGTTTTCCTCATGATATTGCATAGCATTTAGTGGTACTTTTTACTGGTGTGTGTATATACATGCATTGGGATATATAATTCCTTCAAGGAAGAATTTGAGGGACAGAGGTGAAGGAGATATTTGAGATTATCTTTGATTTGCTGGTATTTGGTAGTTTTTCTTTTTGTTATAATGAAATAAAATTTAGATTCAAGAATAGTTCACAAATGAAAATTATATGGTAAGATGTGCGAATACAAGCTCTTCGTCAACTAAAGGTTCTAGTCATGATGACTTTTAATATTTTTTTCCTTGTTTTAAGATTAAAATACACTAGTTCCTCTGCACAATTTTAGAATTCAACTCTATTTGAGATGTGTTCTGTGCCTCTACTTCTGCTTTTTAAAATAAGAGCTGCTTACTTGAAGACTGAAGTTAGTTGAAAATATATCTATCTTTAGTTCACAGCTTCTCTGCCTTTCTTGGACAGATTTCTTTAGTTTATTGCTCAAGACCAAAAAGCAAAAAGAATGAAGAGATATTTCTCATGGTTAGACTTTCTGCCTCATAATAATCTTTCATGTTTTCTCAAATTGATTTAGATTGATGCTTCATTTTTGTACATCTAAGTTTACTTTTTGTCATAGACCCTTAAAATGTAAAAGTTTTTCTGATTTATTGAAAAAAGTCTTCCTAATTAATGATAAACATTAATCTTACTTTTTCATGAAAATATAATGCATGAGTCAAGATTAAGTAGTAAAATTATTTGATTTAGGACTGAAACATGTTTTGTTTTTCCATTCTAAATAAAATTTCCTTGAAGTTAGATTTTTCAGCAGCAGCAATTCTTTTATTTTAAAATTGTAAAATCATTTATAATATACAGTTTAAAATATTCATAAACATATAATTTAAAAAAACAAGAAAATAAAAAGAAAACCTTCAGAAGATCTCTACACTTAGAAAATGCATTTTAAACAATATTGGGTAAATTGAGAGGATTATATATTACTGTTATGAATGAGGCAATATAAGAGGTAAAAACACAAAGTTGGTATCTAATTTCTGTGTCTATTTCTTTGGCAAGCTCTTTAAATGTACAGTATAGTACAAAGTGCAGCTTTTGCATAAAGAAAACAATGTACCTTTTACTACATTGACTAATACATGGGGCTAAAATGGGTTTAACATGCCACTGAAGGACGCACAAATTCAAGCCTTTTTGCAACATAGATCCAAATAAATACAAATTTAAAAAATTTTTGAAATTTACACAAAAACTGCTTGAAAGATACTGTACATCTTTCTAACTTAATTTCATGTGAAGAACAGTTTCTCAGAAAAAAACTACACATCTTTTGCAGTATAAACGTGAAGCAATCAAAATCACTTTTAATTAAAGCTCTTTCTCAGTTCACTAAGGAATACTGAGAGAATGCCAAACTATATTAATGTACTCCATTATGACTTTGACTATATTTTACAACTTGAAAAATTTTCATTTTTATGGTGCCATCAGCCTGCTACTTAATAGAAAATGTTTTATTGACATTTATGTTCTTTACCTAATGATGTGTATTTAAATGATGGCTGTCATCTTCATTAGAAGTGATTGTTGAAAGAGTAATAAGAGTGAGACTAGAGAAACCTGGTCTCATTCTAATTGTACAAAACTGAGAATATAACCTTGGGCTAAACATTTCACCAATTTGGCTACAGAGTTTAATTAAAAATACTATATCACTCCAACATGGTGTGATTGTTTTTATTGTCATTTATTATGCTTCTGATACATAAAATATATATGTGTATATAAATGATGTTCTGTTTTCTATTTGTTCCTAAAATAAATGTACTAATTATCTTCAACTTTTTATCTAAATTTATCAATATTGTCAACAATCATCAGGAAAATACTATGCTTGGTATAGTAGAAGTTATCTCAAAGATGCAATCTGCTCATACGCCCAGTATTTATTAATATGTACCAATGGAAGTCATTTAGATTCATGATTGATGGTCACAAACCTCCTATTCCTTCAAAAGATTATTGGCTTATGAGTCTTACCATGTTTTTATTTAGTTAATTTCATTAACATTAAATAACATGGTTAAAAAGTTACTCATTATAATCACCATTTTGTTCCTTGTCAATTTACATTTTGTGATATTTTGCCCTTAAAGATTTATTCAGCACTATGATCCTAAATAAACTTTTTCAATGAAGTTTTTATTATCTAAAATAAAGTATCTGAAAAACAACTGTACTAAAGATATTATATTCAACCTTTACTTCTATAGCAAGATGGTATATTTTTATAGTGAAATATTTAATAAAAACAAATAAAGATTTACTTCTAAGACTTACCACTCACATACTCTATCTCAAATTACTGAAAAAATTATTAGTTTTTCCACTAAAATATCTAATTAGCATTTATATTATTTCTTCAAATACCATTATGACTTTATTATTCTTTTTGAAATATGTATTTACATTGTATAATGTAATTGCTTCATTGATACACTGTATTATAATTATTTGTTTTTAATACCCATGACATCTATCCTTCAAGATGGCTCCCAATGGTCCTTGTCTCTCATGTAGACTACTCCCATACAGAATCTTGGTTGCTTTAATGTCACAAAATGAATACAAAGTATATGATGATGTTTGACTTATAAAAGTCAGTGTAACTTCTGTCTTGCTTTCTTGCTTACTAGCTATGGAAGAAACTAACTGACATGCAATGAGGAAGCTCAAGTAGCACAACAGAGAGATCTATATGGAAAGAAACTGAGCCTCCCACCTAGCACCATTACCAATGTTATAGCCACATGAATAGGCCTTGTCAGAGACTCCAGCCTTATGTCTGACTGTGGCCTTAGAAGACACCTCAAGTGTTATCAACCTAGTGTAGCTACTCCTGATTTTCTGACCTAGAGAAACCATGATATATAAAAAATAAGTATTGTTTTAAGTCATTATATTTTGGAATGAGTTGTTAAAAAATCATATGTAACTAATCACATTTCTTACTCCCTATAAGTTTCTTGAATATATGGACTGTAATTTTTTTCCTATCTATGTTGCAAATATTTAACACAATGCTTGCCACAAAGTGGAAGCTCAATTAATGTTGGCTGAATTTAAATGAATAAATTTTTGCTGACATCGTAAGTTTAGAAAGAGCTTACAAATCAGTGAATATCTATTACTCAGAATTATCAGCAAGAACTGCTCAATGTCAACTTGGCAAAAAAAACAAAACAAAGAAACCAACTATTATTTTAGGCAGAACAAAATATTATGTGAATTTATACATCAGGGCAATTAATCTAATTATTCTGAAAAAAAAAATCAATTAACTTATTCTAGCAAACTTAGCCATAGAAAATTTTACTCAAAATTAAATATTTCCTAAGAACTATCTAAAGTCCTTAGGTAGGCAAGGAAGTTAATTTGTAGTATACTTAATTTTTTTCTGGTTCATTTTTTTCATATATTGTATGGCACAATGCACTTTTGTATTTCAGCTTTCCAGGCACATAAACAGAGTTTCTTTTCTTCTTTTTTTTTTCTTTTAAGTTGAGACTGAATTTATTCTGTCCAGCTATCAAGCCTTTTTTTGAATCTTTACATTCTCAGAACACTGTATTAATTGCACTTTTAAAAATGCCTCTTCATTAACTAAAGTTCCAGATTTTTTTTATCTCTTATTGAAGGATGTTCTAAAAACAATATGTAAAATAATTCTGTTATAAATGTTTATTAGATATCAACTTATTAGACTGTATTCTATAAATAAACAATTCATTATAAATCAAATTTTAAAAAAACAAGATTTGAAAAAAAAAATGTGAACCAGGATCAAGACTACATCTATTAACTGAACATTACTATAAGAATTTTTTAAAAAGTTTTATCAATAAACTGATGTCAAGTGATTGGAATTTGATAACAGAATGTCTAACATAGCACATATATTGTCATCAATAAGTTAAATCTCAAAAATGTTTAACTCTAATATTGCCTGCCATTCAGTTGAGTAATTTTTGTTGTCTTTCTAAATTCTCATGTTACAAAATGACATTTAGTATCTTTAAAAAGAGATCTCTAACCTTCAGTAGACTCTAGTAGCTTTTGTTACTGTTCTTATACTCTTGCAAGAAGCAGCCTAAAACTGACACAAGACATGAATAATCAGTGTTCTAACATGAAAAAACTTATTTGACTCAACTTTACATAAATATACCATTGATTTGCAGATTTACTAATTACAGTTCCTCATTTTGAATATGTCTGAGGCCTTTTCTATAAATTAAATTTGGTCCATCTGATACTCTAATTTGATTATTTTAGGATCAATATAAATAGGAGTAAAGAAATAAAGTAATGGTTTCTGTGAAGGAACAATTTGCTTAATGCCAGCACAGAAAAAAAGATCACAAGACAATGATATTAAATCAAAACAACTCACCAATTAATTTTATTGACTATAAGTAAACGTGGTCATGTTAAGGTGGAGAATGAAAGTAGAAGTAAAAAGAAAATCATATTGAGCAAAAATTAAATTGAAGGAAAAAATAGATTCATGACATGACCTACATTGGAGATATTACTTAACTGCCTTCCTAACCAATTTTTTATCTTTGCAGAAATCAGATATATCATTTCATCATTGCCTTTTCTCAACCTTTTAAAAAATAAGAAATTGTCTGAAATACTTTGTTGGCAACTAAATATGATTGAAATCTCTCTTGTTTTTTATAGCTCAGGCAACTATATATTAATACAAACCCAACAGTTGGTAAATCAGTCAACTGCAGAATTAATTTATATTTCTGAAACATGCTCTCAATCAAGTTTACTTTTATTATTAAGAAAGAATAATCTTTTCTACTTGTGCTGGCTAGTACTTCAGAATAATATAATCCTAAAGTCATGCTTCTTTTCTCCCTAACTTGACTCTCATTTTCAGGAGATTTTGTATCTTTATTTTTCCTGGTAGAAAACATAGCTCTATCTACTATTTAATATATTTCATAATCTTTATGTGAAAGCTACTACTAGTTAGTTTTAAATAGCGTTGCCAGCTACTTTACATCACAATGCTGTGTTGACTTATTTCAGAATTATTGCATTTATTTGTTTATTATTTAGTGTCTGCCCATTATAAGGTGAAGTACATGAGGTGAAGTAGGAAGGCTTGTCCACGACTTACCACAGTTCCTACCATGCAGTAGGTGCTTAATAAGTACTGTTGAACAAATAAAATGATTCATACATGGCGAAGATAATAAAACTAACTTAACAAGCCGGGCTCGGTGGCTCAACCTGTAATCCCGCGCTTTGGAAGGCTGAGGTGAGTGAATTGACTGAGCCCGCGGGTTGGAGACCCGCCTGGGCAACTTGGTGAGACCTCATCTCTACAATAAAAATTAAAAAAAATCAGCCAGGCGTGGTAGCGCATGGCTGTAATTCCTGCTACTTGGAAGGCTGAGGCGGAAGGATCGCCAGAACCCAGCAGTTCGAGGCTGCAGTGGCCAGGAGCCGCCACTGGACTGCAGTCCGGGCGACAGAGTGAGACTCCAACTCAAACAAACAAACAAAACAAAACTAACTTAACAAATTTGTAAGTAGAGGGATTCATGTTAAAATATTCACCTCATTAAAAATTTTTAGGGTGGTTGACATTGGTGAAAGTCATTTTGTACCATGTCTGACATTTATATCCTTGCTAATCTGTTGACCAGAAACTCAACTCACATCAAAATCACGGAAGTGATTTCCACGCATTGAGTCCAATTCTTGGTAGTCTCAGCCTGGAGGCATATTCTACTGGTCCTTTTGCTTAGCGCCTTCTTTCCTTGAAAAAGGGAGTAGAGATACCATATCAACAATATGACTAGATTTTTTTTAACCAATTGTTTAATGTATTCAAAATTAGCATCTTTTTTTTTTTTTAAGGAGAACTGGGACCACAGAGGTCCTCAAGTAAAAAGGGTAAAATAAGACAATAAGAATAGGACACTATTGTCGAGAGAATAGTGAACCTTCTAGGAGTCACTGAAGTCTAGAAACTGTAAAAATAGGTGCTTAAATCTATTTTAGTTAACAATGTATTTGTATCACCTAATACATTTGAAAGAGCTTTAAAATTAAAATATTATATTTCTATTTATTTTTGACTCCTTTGAGTATACCACTGTTCCAAGACTAGACTAAATGTGCTATTGTTTTTTAAGCAACAGACAAAATAGCAATAGTATCACAATTACTTGTTCAGATAAATTTTGACAGAGGTCCTGCTCTAGGGGGGAAAAAAAACAATGAATTCAATCTAGCTTTTTGGAATACATTTGAATCACCAAAATGAGATGTGATATATGCTGAATATAAGGTTCTGAAGTTCAGAAGGGTTTCTGGAGAGAGAGACAAGCAACATGTTGATCAGCAAGACTTCGGGTCAAGAGAAGACTACTGTATGGCAGGAATAGCACAGACTTTACAAACTTGATATGTAACCTAGAGAATACTGAACTGGTTCCTGGATTGTGCTGCGATTTAGTCATTATTAATCATCATACCTAAATTTCTGTTAAAGGCTTGAAAGAATCTTTAGAAAATGAATGAGGAGATATAATGAATTTCATAAGCTAAGTGAAAAAAAAAAAGAGGCCAGGAGCCATAAGATTTTACACAGAAATATACACGAAGAATTCAAAAGCAAAATAAATTTGTAGTGAGAGGTAAACCATGGAATTTAAGGTTCTAGTATCCTGAAAAATTTGAGGGGAGAAAGTGGACACTGAATTTCCCATAAGTTATAGGATTAAATATTGAAGCTGTTTTATTTTGAAATTAAAGGAAACTATAACTCAATTAAGATAAAGAATTTGAGGCATTTTGCTTACATATTTTAAAAGGAGAAAGACACAATCTAGATGTTAGTTACAAAAAGCAAAAGCATATACTGTGACAACGCATTCCAAACAGCTACATAAGATGAAAGCCTTGGCTTTAAGGAGCAAGCACAGTACTGGGGTGACCAAGCGTACCAACAAAGTTGCCAATTAATCAATTTAAAATATTCCTTTACTAACAACAATAGTAATCTGCTACTCTTTATGCTCCAGGAGAGGGATTTTATTCTGAAAGACTCTCGGTGCTTAGAATAGTGATTAGTATGCAGTTGTCCCTCAATAAATGCTTCTTGAATTACTATGTGAACACATAGATATGTGTAGGAACACACATGTATACTCATACACATGAGGAAGAGAAAAGATACAGAGAAAGACAGAAGTTAAACACCTTCATTTTTGCTGCAGTTTACTATAAAAGTCTTGCTGTTAAAAGGTTACATATTTAAAGTGGACAGGAGAAAAACAAACCATACATGTGAGACTAGTGAAAACCATATAAGTATTGTATAGTTTTAAACAAGATAATTATTTAAATATGTTGTTAGTAGCTGATAATTCACTAACCATTTTAAGAAATATATGCTCTGAAAGCCATAACTAAACTATAAGCACTCACAATGCTGAGAGGGAGATCAAATAAGAGCCATCTTCTAAAATGGCTTGTGCTGATTTGGGATTTGAGCTGGAAAACTGGAATTTTCTCTTATCATGTCTGCCCTCTGCTGAAGACACAGGATGCCAATGGAGGATTAATCATGTATTCTGATACATAACATTAAAACTTTTATTTTTAATTAAAATCCAAGTAACTAAAAGTGGATGCAGTAGACAGTTGGACAGACTATTTGGCAGAAGCTGTGTTCAAGAATAAAAAAAGGGAGAGAAACAATTTCTCTACATGACTGCTTTGGATCTTTCTTCTCTCAGCCATTTTTGGTATATAAAGTGAAACCTTACCCCAAATACATACTATTTGGAAACAGAAAAAGCCTTTTTTTGTTGAAGGGTACAATGGAAAATGCATAAATCAACCTTCTCTATTTGGATGACTTTGGTAATTTGCATTCATCTGTTTAAGAAGAGATGTCTTTGGAGACTTCTATTTTTACATAAAAATTACACTCAGCATCTCCCAGCCTCTTTTGTTCACTAAAATTAGATTTGCTCACTTACACAATTCAAAGGGGCTAATTTGTTCAAAGGGAAGTCACATGCTATTTACAGCATGCCCTCTTATCACTTACCTCCCTCAAAAGTAAGTAAGTAAATAAATAATATGACCTGCAGTTCCCCTCTCACAGCAAAATACATGTGCTAATGATTCATGGAATGTACTCCTGTGGACAAAAGTCCACTTCCCTGTTACAAACCGGAAAAGAAAAATTGGTAAAAAAATAAGATTTGCAAGCATCATCGGATTTTGTGAGAGTAATTACAGTGGTCTTCAATAATGAGCAGTTACAGGACCATCCATGAGGCAGTTCATTGAATTTGCGGTTTCAACAATGCTAGTCCTATGTCTTTGCCATTAATGGAATCTTAACTCTGTGCTGATGCTGAATATCTCTGAGACTACTGTTTATTATGCTGTAGTGCAATATTCTACCCATTGAATATGTTACCATCCTCTAGCTTAGAAACCTATTAGTAGGGCAGTTGCTGAGGAAAGTATGCTATACTACAACAAGATGGAAGTATATCAAGGGATACTAAAAAATAAACAGCATATAAACATTTAATATGTATTTTAAGGTGATGTGCACAGTACCTCTAGTGTGTTCTAGAAACCTTTAAAACAAACCACATGGTAAAATAAAATGAACTAGAGAATTAACCTGGTTTGTTCTTTGCAAGGTATATAAACTTGGACAATCCAGTTCAATCTTTCCAAGCCTGTTTTTGAACTATAGAAGAAGGATAATAGTATGTACTGCATAGCATTCGAGAGGACAGCAATGTCAACTTAGCAGGACCAGCTTCATGGACATGTGACCTGATTAGTCACACAGGACTCTATGCTTAGAAGAGCCCTGTAGTTGGTTTAATGCTCTACTGTTGTTGTCTTGAAATTCACAATTTTTAAATAGGAATCTCCAATTTTTATTTTGTAGTTGGCCTCACAGATTACATAGTTCTTATTGAAAATCAATAAATCATATGGTCCAGTGGTTGCCATATGCTGTATTCAATATGGGTTAATCTCCTCTTTGTCTTAAGCCTTCTTTTCCTAAAAATACAGTATCAAGGGCAATCAGAGTGTCTACTGCTTCATACTGGCTTCTCAAACTTTTAGGCTCTAGAGCTAAGTTTATTTCATTTTTTTCTTCTTGGCTGCCTTTTTCACACTATCTCTAGGGTCACATTTCAACTCTGGCTGCACATTGAGTATCAGTTTTCTATTCCTACATGGTCCCTTTCACTGGCCTATGAAGTACCTCATATAAAGCCTTAGGAAATGATCATTTGATCATTCTTCATAGTGAGGAGCTTGCTCATGTTGTTAGATAGAAACAGAAAGTTGAGGAAATGGTAGTGGTGCATTGAGATGTACTTTTGGTTTTGGTTTTCCGCTCAAATCTACTTTTCTATTATGGCTTTGGCTCTGGTGTCAGGTCCAGGCCTTGGAAAACCAAATCACAGAATGTTTACTTTATGTCAGTTCTAGCCCCAATGAACTCTGTTTCATCACTGATGGTAGACTCTCCTGGGTACCTTTATACCTAATTAGTGTAATGGTGTCAATGATGAAAACAAGTTTGTAATTTTAATATACAGTTATACCTGAATATGCATACTGAAATATAAGCAAGCAGTCCAATTTGGAGTAAAACAAGTTCAGAGACACCTTGTGCATTGAAGTACTACCAATTAGTGATTATAAATGTTTATTTTTCACTGTAATGAAAAAATGCTGCAATAATTCACAGTTATGAAGTTGTTAGTTATATATTTAAAACAATTAAGAACCTTTAAATAAAGAAATTGTGAAATAAATGGGACATTTATATGACTACTAAAAAATAAAAGTATAAGAAAATCTTTAGGAAGTTTCTATACTTTTGAGCCCACAAATGTTGATATAATTTAAATAATAATTCTAGAACGAATAACAAATATTAGATTATATCATTATTCCTATAGTTATATAACTAGGTGTAATGACATTCTTAACTTTAACTAAAATATGAATATGGACTCGACTCTACAAACATTTTAGTTATTTATACTTAGAACATGAATCTTTCAAGACAGCAGTTATAATTGACAGTTTTTTAAACATCTTGTGAGAATAAAAAGCAAAGAAATTCCAAACCCAAAATTTCTTAAGAAAGAAAATTAAAATCTGGTACAGCAACACTTATGACAAATCATTTTTGAATCATATATATTCAAGAGTATATAGGGTATAGAAAAATGAAACTGGTCTAGAAAAATTAGATAATTCAAACAGATATTGGTCTCACTAATAATCTTCAAAATAATAGATTTACTAAGAATGCATTATAATAATCATTATTTTAGAAGTAGATTAAAATTCCTTAAATCAAGAGGAGATTGAATAGTCTTAAAATTCTTCTAGTTTTTTTTTTTAAATGTTTAACCTGATTGCAAAGTAATGTTTCATAATAGTAGATGCTGACAAAGCAAGTGAAAGAAATACCTTATTCCTCTACCAAGACCAGTTACAAATGAACATTTATTTAGAATAGCAAATGTGCAGCGCAATGACCAAAAGAGTAATCTATCAGCTGATGGTACAAATCAACTGACTAAAAGTATTAGGATTTACATCTGGACTCCCAATTACATAACATTGGTATATAATCCAATATTTATGCCAGTACCACACTGTCTTGATACTGTAGCTTTTCAGTATATTTGAAATCAGGAAGTGTTTAGGGACTAAATTATAGTTGTAAATTCTTAATTTAAAAAATATACAAATGTAATTATTATTAAAAATATCTCGAGCTGGGCTCGGTGGCTCAGCTTGTAATCCCGCACTTTGGGAGACTGAGGTGAGTGGATTGGCTGAGCCCGTGGGTTCAAGACCCGCCTGGGCAAATTGGCAAGACCTCATCTCTACAATAAATCAAAAAAATCAGCTGGGCGTGGTAGCTCATGCCTGTAATTCCAGCTACTTGGAAGGCTGAGTCGAAAGGATCGCTGGAGCCCAGGAGGTCGAGGCTGCAGTGGCTGGGAGCAGCCACTGCACTCCAGTCTGGGCAACAGAGTGAGACTCCAACTCAAAAAACAAAAAAAAACCAAACTCAAAGTATTAGCCTAACTTTCTATCTTCAAACACTGGGAAAAAAAGAGCAAACTAAACTCAAAGCAAATAAAAGGAAAGAAGTAATAAACATTTGAGTGGAAAATAAGGAAATATAAAAGCAATAAAGAAAATAAATATAATCAAAATTGATTATTTAAAGAGAACAAAAAATTTGAGAAATATGTTAGATTGACAAATTTTTTTTTTAAAGAGGCAAGACTTAAATTTCTAAAATCAGAAATAAAAGAGGGCATATTGCTGGCAACCTCACAGAAATGCAAAGGCTTTTAATAGGATAATGTGCTCAATTACACATTAACAAATCAGATTACTTAGATGACTTGAACAAATTCCTGGAAACACACACATTATCTAAAGTCACTCAAAAAGTAGAAAATCAAACAGACCTATAACAAGTAAAGAGATTAAATCAGTAATGAAAACTTATATAAATAAAATTCCATGTCCTGAGGGTTTCACTAAATTCCACCAAATATTTAAAGACAATTTAATAGCAAGTCTTCACAAACCTTTCCAAGAAATAAGAGTGGAGAATACTTTTCAACTAATGCTATAAATTATTATGTAGGAATTATAAGTAATTTTAAAAGATAATTTAAATGCATATTTTACTCATTTCTTTTCATAACTGGTTTTAAAAATCATGTATAGACAACATGTATATAATTATGCTGTTTGTCCTATAACATATAGAATGCAATATATTTGGCAATAACAACACAAAAGAGGAGCTTGCGACCAAGTTGTATAGAGTAAAGAAATGAAAACAAGTGGAAATAAATTTGTTCAAGCAAATAAAAAGAATACAAATGGTAAATTAAGAGGGCAATATAACAAACTTTATGTATACACACTAGTTCTCCTGTCTTTAGTCAGCATTTTAAAGACATAAACTTACACAAAATGTAATTGTATTTTTTCTGTAAATATTTATAGCAATGATAACATATGCAAATAAAGGAACTAGAGATATTTTGGAGTAACATTTTTATATTTCACTGGAATTGTTAGGTAAATCTGAAATAGACTCTAATAATGCAAGAACCTGAGATAAACCACAAAAAATTACAAAAATGGCGATATATCAATAAAAGAATTAAAATGTTATACTAGACAATGCTCATTTATTAAAAAAATAGTAAAGAAAAAAATTGAGGAACCAATAAATCATGACACATAAAGAAAACAAAAAGTAAAATAGCAGAGGTAATCTAAGTATATCAATAATAACATTAAATGTTAACAGATTAAATAACTCAATTAAAAGGCAGAAATTGTAGAAATAGATACAGAAATAGCATGACCCAACTATATGATGCCTACAGGAAACACACTTTAGATTCAAAGATTAAAAAAAAAGACTATAAGTCAAAAGATAGAAAAGGGTATGCCATATACAAAACAATCTACTATAAAAAAGCTGAAGCTTTCTAATATATTTCCAATATTTCTGATATGAAGTTATGAATATTTGACTCAATAGACATTAAACCATGAAATGTTGCTAGAGAGAAGAGGAAATATTTCATAATGATAAAGACCCAATCTACTAGAAAGACATAGAAATTATAAAAATCATCTGACAGCAAGTCTCAAAATCCATGAAGCAAAAGAGACAGAATTTAAGGAAGATATATGCAATTCAAGATAAATGAAATTCAATGTATACAATCCAATAGTATGTCATTAAGACCTCATTTTCAATAAATAATAGAACAACAAGGCAAAAGCTCAGCACCCCACTGTCTTCTATCCTCATTGTCTTTGATGAAAAGTGAGCTGTTAATCTTTTTAGGATTCTCTTTTAAGTAGCAAATTATTTCTATTTTTCTACTTTTAAAATGTTCTCACCATTGGCTCACAACATTTTTACTACAATGGATTTGGGCATGTGCATCTTTGCAATTATCTGACAGAATTCTTTGTGTTACTTGGGCGTGTAGATTAGGGATTTTTAAAGTCAGTTTTTGGAAGTTTACAATCCTTTTTTTCTTTGAATATCTTTTACTCTTTTCTCTCTCTCCTCTCTTCCTGATGTCCCCATTTCACTGAATTTAACAGTGTAACACATTTCCCTGAGCCTCTGTTTACTTTTCTTCATTATTTACTGTTGAGCCATTCTACTAAATTTTTTATTTTGGTGAGTTTACTTTTTAAACATCAGAATTTCCACTTGTCTCCTTTAAAAATAATTTTTATATCTTATTGATATTTTCTGCTTATTTTCATCAGTTTTTAATGTATTTAAGCATGATTTCCTTGGGTCTTGAAAATATATCACATTTTAATATCTGGTTTGAAATATTTTTCTGTTAAACCAACAGCTTAACCCTCTTACAGACAATTATTGCTATCTGTTTTGTATTTTTTTCTGTGTATGAGTTATTTTCCTCATTCTTTGTATGTCTCATCATTTTTTATTGAAAACTGGACACTTTAGATATATATGGAAATAATGCTGGATACTACTAATCCTCCTCCATTCAGAGCAGCTGTTTCTTGATTGCTTGTTTATTTCTCTAGTGACTTAGTTGGACTATTTTAGTGATATCCATTTCCTCTGCAATGTAATGCTACTGATGATGCTTCTCAGAAGATATAGCCTTGGATAGGTGTACACTCATTCTAATATTACAGTAAATTTACACTCTTTGCCTCTTTCCCTGACCTCTCTGACTTTTCTGGTATCACACTCAACTTTTAAGTTCCATGAATTTACTTACTGATTATTGTATTGTTTCAACAATATTCTGGAGGTGTAAATGGCTCTGTGGACTGATTTAATTAAATATGAGCTTCATCAGAGGAGTAGTGTCTTTGAAGCCATGAGAAACTTTATTAGCTGTCTCTTTTCATGGTTCTCTCTGACAAATTATCTGGCCTACAGTTATCTTTGTTTCTCTAATGGAGATACCAGGTCTTTATTAATGTGTATGACCAAAATAGTCATCATGTTTTTTTGTGCACTCTTTACTCCTTTGATTCTTCCCATACTGTGTTTAATCCTTCCCATACTGTGTTTTAAATAAAGTAAGGTTCTTTGGGGATGTCTTTGAAGTTATCTGTTCTTATCTGTCCTATAAACAGTCCCTCCTCTGAGGACAAAAATTTCTGAGCCATTCTTCTAGAACTGGGGGAAGTAACAATTATTTGCTTCTCTAAGATACCTCTGACAATGAGCAGAGTACTCAGTGGGGAAAAGAGCTTCTGGTTTTTTCACTTGTTTCTCTTGGAATGGAAGCTCTGCCCAATGAGTGAGCTCATGAAAGGGTAATCAGGACCCAAATATATTTGTCTGCCATTCTTATAGTTGAATATCTGTCCTATGAGTGGTGGCTGGATGTAGGAAATGAGCTTCTAATTACATTACTGCACTTGCCAGGAATTTAGACTACAGAACTTAGAGCTGGGATAATAAGAAATGCTGGCTGTTTACCCCTACCAATAAGATATAGATCCCATTACTGGGAGCTGAAGGGTAAAGAAGCCATTTTCTAGGCCACATTCAACCAGATTTGAGTATCAAGGCACTGAAAAGGGAAAATAGATTGTGGTACAAATGGCATAGATTCTTGCTATTTTTACCAAAATTAGGTAGATTTTCTTGTATAAGTATTTCTTCATATGCTGAATGCTTTCTGGACAACTTTCATAGACATTCAATGGTTAGGTTTACAAAAATAATTTTCAAAAAGTATGGTTGTTTCCTGGGACAGTAAGTTCAAGAAGCCCCTCGTGCTGCCATTCTCAACATTTATTCTTTTTTTTTTATAGAGCATGAATTTAGACACTCTTTGGAAAGAACTTAAATTGTTTTCTTCATTTCCAAAATTGTTGTTAAAACTAAGATTCTAAGATATTGGATAATTTGAAGAGAAACTGGTAGAGAGGAAATATCATGTCTATTATGCTAGTTGTATTTATGTAGATTGAGACAATACAAATTGTGTCTGTTTTATTTGGTTACATCGAATAATCATGACAATTATTTTTAAGTAATCAAATTGGTTTTAGGGACCACTTTAGAGTAGACAAGAAAAAAATATGGTAATGAAATTTAGAGGTAAAAGAAGAAATAAACTCCTTATATCAATAAGCATTATTATTAGATTGACCTTAGCATTAATTAGTAAAGAAATAAATTGACTTTTAAAATACTAAGTTCAAGTTTTATGCTATAATCTAACTTTCTAGTGTTCTAGGTTATAAAATTTTAAATTACAGTGTTACATCTTAAAAGTTTTTTGCAGATGGTATACTATTGTTTATGTCTATGTGATACCATTCCACAGAATCATCTTTGATCTTCTACTGCTAGAAAGTTGTGTTCACTTCCTCTCTTCTTTCTCTCCCTTCCTCCTGCCCCTTCTCCCTTAACACTTTTTTCATTTATTCTGGTGTTACTTCTTTTTTAAAAAATTACATGTCAGCTTTTTAAAAACTCTCTTGGTTCAAAGATCACATTTGTAATTTTTGCCTCTTATGTGTCCTTGCCCTTTACAGATACTTGAAAAATATGTGTTATGTTGATATTGATATTGATGTGTACATACACTTATACCTTTAAGGTCATCCATATTGTGTATTCTTATTCATCAAATATGCATTGTTCAACTCCCTTCACCATTAAAAAAATGTTAAATGAGTTCATTTTCTATTCAATTATGTGATAATATTTTTTGCTTTGTCAAACTCTTTTATCTCTAAACAGAAATAGTTCTTCTTTTATAATCTATTTTACTATAATTTTATTTGCTAGATATTTAATGTAGTAAATAAAACATGAATAATATCCTCCACATCACCTTATATAATAAACCCAACTGAAAAGTAATCAATTGTGTGTGATATCCTCAAGCAGTTGAACCAACAACCAGTGATTAAGAACATTGTTTTTGTAACATGATACCCAAGTAGATTATTTTTCAAATAAGTCATAAAATGTTCTAAGTCAGATTATGTTTGCAAAATTAATGGCTTATCATTTGTTTGTATTTAAAATATCTTGCCAAAGTTTATATGTAAAATTAAGTCAGCTAACTGCTATTCTAAGTTATTTAAGAGTGGAAATGGCATGTCAAAATATGAATCCTATAACAAATTTACATCTGTTATTGCCTACAGGCTGTGATTCTTTTTCAATAAGGGATGTTTGAACAACTTTCACTGGTGGCATGCTGCTCAAGGATTAATTAAAACATGTTCCAATGAAAACCTCTAGCACGAATACATGGAACCAGAGCATGTTCTGTGTGCTGTGCCTTCTTATGTGATAAGCCACACTTTCCTTCAGTGGATGCACATTGCTTATGTTTTTAGAACTATTAAGCTGGAATAATTATGGAACAATCTAGCCAATGTTCAATAGCCCATGCAGATTCCTGACAGGGCATGTTGTCTCTTAATTAGAAATTTGAATGCCTAATGCTTGTATATTAACTGAAATAATTGGATAGATGTTTTACATTTCTTTCACTGTTACTGATATCAAAGTCAAACTACCTGGAATCATATGTCTTAAAAATGAATTATATATATATACATATACATATGTTATATGTTACATAGAAATTAAAAATACAGTTGAATATTAAAATACAATTGACTATTACATTTAGCAGACATTGTTTCCATAATTCAATTTGTATTTTTAGCTCAATATTAGCATGTATTTTCACAGATTTTGATACATTTTGAATCCCCTTCTATTACTACCAGATATCTAAGTTAAATATTTCACTTTTTTTGGTAAATATCTGTTCTAATTAGGTTGTATACGTACTGTGCATTTGTGTTGGAAGTGTGTCATTAACATAGTATCAAAGTATCAACAAATGCATTGCTTATATTTAAAATGCTTGATAACTTAATGTTTATTCGCAACTATTAATACAAAATCTGTTTTTAAATATAACAAATTGCTCTCTATTAGGAATATACATAATGACCTATTTCCATAAACAATTTTAGCAAGCAATATCTTGATGTGTAAAACCCTGCAGACATTTTATGGAAATTAGACAATATTTTCCAGGAGTACACAGAGTCATATTGTTTTTGCTTAATATTCTGAGAAGTTGATTATTTTTGCCTGATTTATGATGCAAAATAAAGCAATCTATACAAAGGTAAATATGAGCCTCTGTATGTTTATATATATTTTCCTTTTGTTTTGCTCAAATACGTGGTTTGTGAATAAGATTTTGTGCATAAAAAATATATTTGGAAACTATGTGCTGGGTCTGCTCTCAATGTACAGTCAGATTAATGTTGATTATATATGGAAAGAAGAATTATCTTTATGGACTCAAATAGTGTTAAAATATACGTTTTGTTAAAAAAATTTAACAATCAAAATGGAAGAATTTTGTTTAACTTTTAATTTTTTATTTTAAAGATGTGGGGTACAATTCAGGTTTAGTTATACAAATGTTCATTATGTAGGTACCCTTGTTGATGAGGTGTGCTCCCCCTGCCCCAGGCAATTCCCACTACTGCCAATCCTGCTTTCTCGCCCCCCTCCTGGCAGTTTCCCTCTACTGCCAATGCTTTTCTTATAGTATTATGATAATTGTTCAAGGAAAATCGACCATTTTTTAAAAATGGAATTTGTCTTACACTGGAGAGTTGTGGAATTCAGAAATGTCAAACAGATATGCATATAAACTTTTCTCTAAACAATCCAAATTATTCCACACATTAGATTAATGTAATAGTCATGCAAAGCATAAGGAGTAGATGCTGTGAGCAAAAACAAAACTATAATTCAGAAAAAGATGAACTCTCCTTGTAAGAAGAGTTGAAAATCATAAACCATACTTTTAATTTTGTGTTATAATTCAGAATTGCAGACACTTTCTATTTTTAAGCAGCCATTCAGTATATACCATAATTTACATTTTATTTTTTCCATTTTAGAATCAAAGAACCCATGTTAATATGTTAGGTTGATTTAAATAATATACCAACTCTTCTCTTGTCATTTTTGCTAGAATATATACAGCAAATAATGCCTATATTGGCCAATACTTGATGGACTAAAATGTACATCATAATAAAAAAAGCAAAATTATTAATAGAACAGGAAATGCTCAGTGCCCAGCAGTCATTCCCTCTAAACAGCAACAACAACAAAAATTGAGTCATATTAATGTATTCAACAGTGCCTTGGTGACACATCAGATGCCACCTGTCATTACATGCTGATTATGTACTGAAATAGAATTGTGAGGTTTTGCTGACAATTACTGCAGAAAATATTATGTCACATTTTTATTCTCTTTTTATGGGAGGGGGTTGTATTTTATTTTCATGTAGTCTACAGGCAGGCTAGAGCAAAAAAAGAAATGTGTCATATTAAGATTGAACCAAAGAATCACATTCTATGACTTATAAGAAATGCACCTAGAAATGGAAACATTCTTTTCTTTGATCCCTTCTTCCTTTCATTATCTTCTTTTTGATAGATATAATTTTATTTACATAAATTTAGGAAAATATACTTTAATTCAAAAATTCTTTGTTACCAAGCAATAAATCCTTTTGGAATGGAAATTTACGGAAAGAATTATTTACAGGAATCAACTATAATTACATGTAATTCATGCTGCAGCTGCTTATAATTGTAGTTTTCCCCAGGACCTTTCCCTGCTTATATCCACCCGAGAATTGCTTCTTTGCAAATGGTTAATAGGAATAATAATTTTTATATAACTAGATGCCATGGCATTACATGATTAGTGAGAAACTTTTTATAATCAGATGAAAAGATAAATTTGGTTTGACAGCAAAAAGTTGATAAATACCTACTAAGTGTAGAAAATTGAACAATGTGATAAAAGTTAGGATGCAGTACAAATGGAAATTATAGTCTCCACATTAGAAGAATTTGAGATCTAGCTGGGGAATTAAAAACATATCCAAACATAAAATAAAGTCTAAAAACATTGGTAATGAATAACTTGAGAAAGTACAAAATATAAAATTACCATATTCTTGTCTTCCTACATACAAGACCCATTTCCTTCATAGAAAGGATTAAAGCGAAAAATGTATATACTGGCCTAGAAAACAAATGCAACACTAGATCTTCCTGTGTATATTTATGTTGTCAGTGCTTCCAAAAGACCATGTCATGATGCAGTGAAATTAGTGATTAATCAGAATGGAGTTTAATATCCAGCACTAGTACCTTCTGGATAAGTTGTTTAACTTATCTGGGGCAATTTAGTTGAACTTTTTGAGGTTTCTCCAAGCTAAAAAAAAATAATATATATCTATATCTTCATTCCTATAAAGATTCATTCAGATATTGTAAATGAAACACCAACTTGTACCACCCCCAGGAAAAAAATATGCCATAATAATACATAGCAGAATTCCATAGATGACACTGTGGTTAGAGACTTGTCGACTTCTGGACACTAGAATCTTTAATTACAACCATAATCATAAGGATAATATTTTCTATCTATATGCAATTCCTAGGGATTTCCTTTATTTAAAAAAAAAAACTTTAAAAATAAGGTTATTTGTGGAGTGATTGAACCCATATTGGATCATTAGATACATGCACATTCCAATATATGTATATGTACTCTATACAGAATATATTTGATTTTTTATAACAAACATAAAATATATTTAAAGGACTCTGAAAAAGAGGTATAGTTCTCTAGTCCTTGGTAAATGGAAATGGTGATATCTTTTAGAATTTATTTACATTAGGCTATCTTCCTTTATTTTTATTTTTATTTTTTGAGTCAAAGTCTCACTCTGTCACCCAGGCTGGAGTGCAGTGGCGTATTCATGGCCACCCCAGTGTCGACCTGCTGAGTTCCAGCGATCCTTCTGCCTCACCCTTCCAAATAACCAGAACTACAGGCACAGGCTACCATGCCTGGATAATTTTTTTATTTATTGTAGAGATGAGGTCTTGCCAACTTGCTGGGGCTGGTCTTGAACCCGAGGGCTCAGGCAATCTACTTGCTTCAGCCTCCCAAAGTGCTGAAATTACAGACTGAACCACCGAGGCTATCTTCTACACATCTAGTTAGAGAGTTCTTATGTTTTGTGAATATATTCAGTCAAAGTACAGACTCTATTAAGTCTCCCAATAAATTACATCTCTTAGTGCTCATTCTTATGTAGTCCCATTTCCTTGAAAATGGGCTATGACTCATTTTGAACAGCAGAATGTAATGAAGTTACTCCATGGGATATCAAAAGATAAGACATAAGATGACACTGGCAGAAGTCTCTTTCTGGGTATCTAGAAAATCTTGCTCTGTGATGGCCAGACATTTCATAAGGGGTCCAACTCTCTTTATACAAATGGGGAGGCTCTACATATGACACTGATTATCAAGGAGAAACATTGATGCCTACACTGTGACTGGAATTGGCTTATAAAATTCTACTTTATTTATTTATTTATTTTTCTTTTAAAGATGTAGGGTACAATTTAGACTTAGGTAGATAAGTGGTCATTGTACAGGTAAAGTTTGAGCTTCCCTTTGTCCCCCACTTCTCTTGGTTTGAGATCAGGTACCCTTACTGATGTTATGTGGTACCCCCTTCCTTCCCCTGGCAGCATCCCACTACTGCCAAAGCCTTTCCTATAGTCTGATGATAAATGTTCAGGGTCCACATATAAATAAGAACATAGGGTACTCAGTTATTTGTTTCTGAGATGGATCACTGAGTATGATAAACTCTAAACCTATCCAAGTTGCTGTGAGGTTCATAATTTTGTCTTTCTTTATGGCTGCATCAAATTCCATCATGTATATGTACCACAATTTTTTAATCAGACCCACTTCTGATGGGCAGCATGATCGTTTCCATGTTTTTGCTATTGTGAATAATGCTGCAACAAATATGCATGCATAGGTACCTTTTTAAAAGAATGATTTGAGTTCCGTTGGGTATATTACCAGAAAGGAGATTGCTGGGTTATATGGAAGGTCAATTTTTAGATCTTTTAGGAATTGCCACACTGTTTTCCACAGAGGTTGTATTAGGGTATACTCCCCAAAACTGTGTAAAAGTGTTCCCTTTTCCCTGCATCCTCTCCTGCACCTGTTGTTTTTTGAGTTTTTGATAACTGGAGTAATTTCTCAACCAACTCATCTTGGAAAAAGCCTCCACCAAAAACCACTGGAGAGAGGAGAATCTATTCAGCAAATGGTACTGGGAAAACTGGCTGATCACATGCAGAAGATTGAAACAGGACCCCTAACTATCACCATACACAAAAACCAACTCTAGATGGATCTAATACCTAAACATACAACCTCAAACTATGAGAATCTTAGAAAATGTAGGAGACACCCTTATGGAAATTGGAATAGGCAATCAATTCCATGACATAACTGATAAGATAGACAAGTGGACCTCATCAAACTGAAAGCTTCTGCAAAGCAAAAAGAAACCCTCAAAAGAGAAGGGAGACAGCGCACAGAATGGGAAAAATATTTGTCAACTGTATATCAGACAATGGCCTAACATCTAGGATCTACAAGGAGCTCAAATATGCTGAAAGAAAACAAAAAACAAAAAACAAAAACAAAAACAACAAATAGCCCTATTACCAAGTGGGCAAAAGATATGAATAGACACTTCTCAAAAGAAGACATGTGAATAGCCAACAGATACATGAAAAAATGCTCACCCTCACTCATCGTCAAATAAATGTAAATTAAAACCATACTGAGATATAAAATTTCACATTTTCTAGTAGGTGCCTAGAAGGCTTTGACATACATTTTCTATGTAGTAAAGCTAAAGCCTAATGCATCACAAGTTGACCAATTAGAGGCAGTAAGGAATAGGCAGATAAACTTTGTGCTCTTCCTTCCTCTAAATGGGATGTTTTAAGATCAGCAGTTTTATAGTACCTCCATGGACATTACCCAAGAGACTCAACAACTAGCTTATGGAGAATCTTTGGCTCACACAACTGTAAACCTATTGTGTCATGTTTCCTGTCTACCACTGTTTTCTGACTTTTTTTTCTCTCTGACATATCCCCTCATATAACTTGCATGTATGCAAGCATTACCACAGGCTCTGTTTTTTAGAGAATCCAACTAAGATAACCAGTAAATGGACATTATAAAATACTTTACTCTGGTGGGTGTAAACATAGGTTGTAGTTTGAAACCAGCCCAGTCAACTTGATGAGACCTCTTCTCTACAATTAAAAAAAAAAAATTAGCTGGGCATGGTAGCGTGAACCCGTAGTTCTAGCTACTTGGAAGGCTGAAGTGGAAGGATCACCGGTGCCCAGCAGATCGAAGCTGGTGTGGCCGTGAGTGTTCCACTGCACTCCAGCCTGGGTGACAGAGTGAGACTCCAACTCAAAAATTAAAATAAATTTTAAAAAATAGGTTGTTTTGGAATAAATTGAAATCTCAGGTATAAGGTGACTTAAAACATCTTTTGGCAATTGTATATTTTCCAAAATATTTTGAAAGTCTAAGATTTACTCAGTTTAAATGTGTGGTTAAGTAGTAGCCATCAGGCCTCTCTGTTCTGACACCTGTATAATATCATTGTCTATCTCACATTTGATTCAGGATATGAGAGGCAAAATGTTTTTTGTGTAAGTATGCTAAATTTAGAACTTGATTTTATTTAATAATTTCAAATTTAAATGCTAGTTGTATTAAAGCAATGCAAGTTCTCATATAAAAACAATTTTCTATAAACACTATAATGAACACTTATTACCTACATTAAAGGGAATGCCATGTTGCATAAGAGAGGTCACTTTCTTCTGTAAATGTAAACATTTTATGAGGCAGGGAAAGTGCTGCTACAGAGTCTATACCTCAGCATATCTAAGACTAGGGCTGCAAGTCAGGAGAATTAGCTGCAGGTGCTTAGGGTTTAGAAAGTGCTGAAGGGACGAAAGGCCAATGTGTTGGCTCCAGGTTAGTTCTTATGATCAACTATTCTTTTTATCTCCCCATAAGACCACCTCTCTCATTTGTTGCAAAGGATAGGGGGGATAAGAGGAGGGGGCCAAGGAGTTAGGATGTTTGATATCAAATAGGAAATAGAATTCCTCAGATGATGGCCCTGTAGCAGTGAGAAAAAGCACATTAGCTTAAGCAGACTGGGGAGGGCACTAGGGGTGGGGAATTAGAATTATTCACGTAATTTAAAGTATTAACAGTAAATCAAAACAATGGCCTATTCGGTATTTAGACCTGTGCAATTTCTGGCCCCTTTCCACACATTTTTCTTTTGTTTATCTCCTGAGAGATGCCCACATGTGTACAATACAAAGAACTGAGTCATAAAAGCAGAGGCCTGTTAGCCTCCCTGAGGACCAATTAATGGTGCTCCAAATCTTGTGGGCAGGCAGATAAAAAGGATAGAGAGAGCGAAGGGGAAAAGGATGAATACTCAACTACAGTAGGGCAGGATTTTTTTTTTTTTTTTCAGATGTTGGAAGGGACTTCTTTAGCTATTCTTATCTAACTTCTTTGGGGTGCTTTTTTTTTTTTCTTTCTTATTTTTTTTCCTCTATCAACTGCTTCTGTAGTCCCCCTAGTTCTAATGGGAACAGAGAGAAAAGTAGTACTTCAAAATATCAATTAGGCTCATGACAGCATGAGCCTGGTTGAAAAAAAAAAAAAAATTAAAAAGGCCATTTAGAATGTTTCTGTTCCTCCTTTCATATATTGGCAGTTTTATTGATAGGTGCTTGAGTTTGTATTACCATTTGTATCTCCAAGCTGGATATTACTGTGAATGCAAGAAGCTTTGTAGTTCAACCTTTAACTCCAATCTCACCCCCTATGAGTCCACAGGCCTTTGAACAGCAACGGAGTGGCACTTTGAAATCAGGAGTTGAAAGTATTTGACATGGAAAGGGGAGCTTGAAAGTCTTGCTCTTTGAACCTTTTCTTTTCAAAGTCCCACAGAAAGTACAGGCAGGACAATAATGGGCAGGCTGGGGGCTCTCTGGGTGAAGAGGGGATATGTGGTAATGAGGTTTTAAGTGTTTCCCTAGCTTCATTCTACTCTGTTTCTTCCGTGAGAGAGAATTAAAGCTGCCTTAAGATAACACAGTCACTTTATGGTTTTAGTATTTGAATTTTTCTCTTTAACCTATTAATTAATTGCTTAATGACATTATTGTAAAAATTCATCCAGCCAGTAAAAATTAGAGAGTGGACATCGGAATTCTCTCTGTTCTCAGGGAAGTTGGAGAAATGTGGCATGCGTTCCAAAACTTTCCATGGGCAGTGGCGATTTATGAAGCTAATCTACTGAAGGGAGAAGGTGCTACTTGGCATTACTTGAAAAGGGACTAGGTCATTACTGTGGCATTTCCTCTGATTGACCAAAAAGTGGATTAAATTATAAATTCACCATTTATTTCAAAATATGGTTCAGATCATTGATCAGAAAGGTGAGATAAGATTATGCCTTAACTTCTGAGAAATTTAGCACCATGTCAATAGAACTAAAAGATAAACTTGCAAGGAAAACAGCTCTATATGTATCTTCTGTTATATTACTCATTCCACTACCAGCACTGCAGTTTCTTAAATGTTTTCTAGTAGTGATGCAACCTGTCTTACATGAAATTCTTCTTTTGACCAGTGCACAGACCCTTGACAGAAAGTTCATGTGATGGTGATGAAATATTATGAAGAAATAAAGATTTTAAAAATGCAAAGAAATGGGTGACATTGAGTTTGATGTTTTCAAAAGAATAGTTTATAAATATTTTCATTCAGATGGCTAAAAAATTTAGTCATGTTATGTACACATTTAAAAAGCTATAATTATTATTTTTGTTTGACATTGTGTATTCTCTGTTAAATTTGATAAAAGAAAAAGAAAATTGTATATTTATTAAGGACCTACTACGTGACAGACACAAAACTTTACTACCTGCTTTACAGATGTTTTCCCATTAATCTCATCTATAATCCAGAGATAGTGTAGGTTATCCCTATATTACAGATGATCGGTCTTGAGGTTTGCAAATGTTAAGTAGCTAAAACATGATAACAATACTTAAACGTAGCAAAGATAAAATTGATATTCAGTCATTCTGATTCATGCTTTTTGAATGGTGTAGAAAATGACTATTATTAATTTTTATTAAACAAAGATATATTTAATGTAAGTTAAATGGTCAGTATTCACTAGGCCATTTTCTATAATGACAATTAATGTCATTAAGGTGATAACAGTGAATTGCTTACTTAAAGAACGAGAAATCAAAACACATTTAGTGTAATTTTGAAGATTGGAGGAATTAAGGATATATCACAATTTATAAGTGCCCACTCATTTTAAATATCCTGATTAACCAACAATAACACATAATTCAGGTGTTAAGAATGATTGAAATATAAAGGATCTAGAATGTCTAGCTGGATTCCTTATATAGGTACCTTTTAATCATAATTTATCTCTGTAATTATTGTAAATATAAAGCAAATTTTCATCAAAGCATGACATTGTGCTCTAATACTAAAGTAGTTTGTCCCATTTTTGTGGTCATGTCCTGAAAAATTAAAAAAAAATTGGACTGGGTTATCAGAACTCTCTAGGTTGCTACAGCTTATTAATTACATAAAGAGTACCTTTTTCCTTGAGCTTTGAATTTCTAAAACACACATTTATTTCCTATCATGAAATGGTGTTTTGTTTGCATAACTAATACTTATTGCATTGTGACTACATAATACCGGTTAAAAATAATGATGGTTATTCTACCAAGCATAGATCCTTGTGAAATCCCTTCTGGCAGTAGAATGCTTCATACTCTCTACAGGTTTCTTGGATAACTAATTTATGTTTCAGTATTTTTTATTTTCTGGCCTGTTTTAGATGGTAATGTTTGTTATAGTAAAAATATTTTTATTATTTAGTTATAGCACAAATATTTACAAGTATGTATACATAAACACATTGCATACTACCGATATGTATACACATATGCCAAAATATCAAGTTAACAGGAGTCCTGGAGACATGGGTCACTGAAAACTGGCTGACATACTCCTTAACTCTGCAACTTTAGGCAAGTTACTTAATGTCTCTGTGCCTCTTTTTATTCATTTGCAAATAATAGTACGAAAAATTATCAAGGAATTTGTGAGGATTCAATGAGAAAACAAAATATAGTGCCCAGGACAGGGTAAGCAATCAACTTCTTAGCTCCTACTGTTATTAAAAGTATCTTGTAAAGGAGGGCCAAGGTAGTCAACCAAAGATATCACGTGATTTCTACTCTCAGCAAAGAAACTAATATGAAGGAGCAGACCTAGGTCTTCAAGGGTCTACCTGAAAACCCAAGCTGAGGTTTATCAGATGGTCACCTGAGGATGTGAAAGTTGGACACCTCTAGAAGTAGCTCCTTCACAAGATTAGGAAAGCACTTTTGAAGAAAGGGGTGAATGAAAGCAACAGCATTTTTTTTTTTACATATCTCAAGCCAGCCTCTGTGGTTCCAACTAAGTGAGACAGCCCAAGCCATATCCCTGCAATGCTCCTGCAGTGGTCAAGCACAGAGAGATGCCCTGAATTGGGCCAGAGGCACCAGTGGGATCCACATGAAACCTGGGAAACTCCAGTTCCCAGGAAACCCTGGCACTGGTGGCCGCCAACTCTCCCACAGAGAGGATCTGCAGGGAAACACCCTGTAGAGTGCCTGTGCTGCATGGGTGGTCCCCTCTCCTCCCTCTTTAACATCCAGCAGGGGTGATGCGATCCCTACTTCAGGGACATTTCTCTAGCCCCAGCATCTGTTGCAGCCCCAGATCAGGGCTGCAGATGCAACTTACCCTCAGGGCTGCTATCATTGTGATAGCCTCATGGAACAGGACAGGAACTAGTAGGTGTTATACCTCTTCCAAGTTTGGTGGCAGCTCCCTACCCACCTCTGGACTAGGGAGAAATAAAAAGACTCCACTAATGAGAGAGCTACTTCCCTTCTCCTCATGGGCAAAATGGGCAGTCCTTCTTAGAAGGAAGGAAGCCATTCCACTCCCCAAGAGCACCTGTGGCACAGCAGAGTTGCAGGGTCCCTTCTAGCAGCTGGCCAATCCTGCTCAGAAAGCTTGGGTTGAGGAGAGGGCTACTAGAGTTTCCAGATAGTCATGGCCCCTGATGCTTGTGTGTAGAGGGGAAGAGGGGAGAGGAAAGGCCACTGAATTGGAGAAAAGGACTTGCCTGGCTCCCACCAGACTGTACCGGTGAAAAAGTGCCAGATGGCTTTCCCTAGTTTATTACCCTTTCTGCCACTACTGCCCCTCTCGCAGACAGACCAGAGAATGGAGGTCAGGTAAAAAATAAAAATAATAATAATAATAATACTAAAACTCAAGCTACCACCCCTATAGCAGCAATTTTAACTAATTTTAAAAAAGCAAAAAATAAGTAGAAATGAGTCTGCACTCATAGATGAGGAAGACCCAGAGAACAAATACTAGTTATCCACAATTAACAAGTTGGCACTTACTAAGTTTCCATTGCTTCTGAGATCACAAGCAATAGAACCCATCCATAATGACCTGTCCCTGAGGACAGACATAGAATTCAGACTACGGATTGCAAAACACTCAACAAGATCCATGAGAAAGTAGACACTCAAATCATCTAGGCCACAAAAACAATGCAAGAAGTAAAACCCATTCTTGCCATTCTAAGAAATAACCAAATTGATCTTCTTGAAGGGAAGAATTCTCTCCTGGAATTCAAAATGCAATAGCACTTTGAAGTAACCTTAAAAACAGAATCATTCAGGCAGAGGAAAGCATCTCAGAGCCTGAGGATCAAACTATTGCACTAACACAGTCTGACAAAAACAAGGAGAAAAGACTTAGAAAGAATGAGCAAAACTTATGAGAGATCTGAGATTATGCAAAGAGACCAAATCTATGGTTGGTTGGTGTCCTTGAGAGAGAAGCGGAAATTGAGAACACCCTGGAACAAGACTTTCACAATGTCATCCAAGAAAACTTCCCCTATCTTGCTAGAGAGTCAGCCATGTACAAACAGGAGATTCAGAGAAGTTGTATGAGGTATTACATGAGAAGATATCCCCAAAGCACAAAATAATCCAACTTCCCAAGGTAAGCATAAAAGAAAAAATTCTAAAGCCAGCTGGAAAGAAAGCACAAACCTCCTACTAAGGAAGAACCATCAGAATTGCAGTAGACCTCTGAGCAGAAACTCTGCAAGCCAAAAAGAACTGAGGTCCCATCCTTAACATTCTAAAATAAAAGCAATTCCAGTCAAGAACTTCCTATCCCACCAAGATAAGCACCATTAATGAAAAAAATTAAAATTCTTCCTAGACATCCAATCCCTAAGACAATAGGGCACCTCTAGGCCAGCTATACAGGATAAATAGCTTAAGAAAGTTCTAAGCACAGAAATAAAAGAAGGGTTCCACCCATTGAAAAAGAATAGGTAAGCAAAGAATTTACAGACCATACAAATCAATCACAAAGCCTAAAACACTAACAACTTCTTAATAGCCATATGATAAGAACAAACTCCCACATATCTACAATTAACTTAAACATGAATGGAATGAATGAGCCACTCAAAAGGCACAGAGTGGCAAACTGATTAAAGAAACATGATCTATCTTTCTGCTGCCTTCAAGAAAGTCATCACACTGCAAAGGATATCAACAGGCTCAAGGTAAAGGGCTGGATAAAGATCTTCCAGGAAAATGGAATACAAAAAGTGGTAGTAGCTATGCTTATATCAGAAAAAACAGACTTTAAACCAATAAAATTTAAAAAGGACAGTGAAGGACTCTACGTAATGATAAAAGGCTCAGTTAGCTAACAAGAAATATCCATCTTGAATAATTACACACCTAACATAGAAACACTCAGATTTATACAACAATTGCTAATTAAGTTAAGAGAAAAAATAGCCATACAATTATAGCTGAAGATTATACTACCCTGCTCACAGACTGAGACCTATCATTGAGGCAAAAAACTATCAAGCAAATATAAAACCTCAACTTGACATTCAATTAGATCTAATAGATATCTACAGAATACTTTACCCAAACACCGGAGAATCTATATTGTTCTCATCAGCACATGAAACATAGTCCAAGATCGACCACATACATGGATATAAGTCAAGTGTGAACACATTTCAAAAGGTCAGAATCATACCAAGCATCTTCTCAGACCACAGTGAAATAAAAATAAATATAATCACAACAAGAATCCCCTAAAACATACAAATACATGGGAATTAAACAAAATGCTTCTGAATGAATTTTGCGTTAACACAGATATCAAGAATGAAATAAAAAGATACTAAAAACAAATGAAATCAAAGACTAAAAATACCAAAACCTTTGGGATACCATGAAAGTGATGCTGAGGTAGAAGTATATAACATCACATGCACATATCAAGAAAATAGAGATATCTCAAGAAAACCGTCTAACATCACACCTAAGAGACCTGGAAAGACTAATCTAATCCCAGAATCAGTAGAAAAATGGAATCATCAAAATAAATTCACAGCTAAATGAAATAGACACCTCCCACCCCCCCCCCCCCCCAAAAAATACCTTGGTATTTATGTAACCAAAGAGGTAAAAGAGTTTTACAAGGAGAACTACAAGGCACCACTCAAAGAAATAAAAAATGACACACACAAATGGAAGAGT
>CAUYQG010274196.1:0-10239 GCA_963574415.1 Tarsius wallacei
TGTATATCTGACAGAGACCTGACATCCAGGATGTACAAGGAACTTAAACATGACAAAAGGAAAAAAAACCCAAACAGCCCCATTTAAAAGTGGGCAAAACTAAAAATATTCATGCTACTTTTTTTTCAAGTACAATAGAAAATAACTGACCAATTAAATCGAGAACAAAATGTAGGCCCTCTATTTCCCATGTCAACACCAATAAAAGAGAAAAATATTTTAGGCAGCCAATCACCCACACCAGAGAAAAAGTGGGGCCTCCCCTGCCAAACTCTGTGCTAAGACCACACACTGGTAGCCATGGCCAGTGCCCAGCTCTGGAGCTGTGTTCCTGATGCCAGTAGTACTTCCCTTCTCCTTAATACTCTGCATCATGGATGGCTGCTGTAGGGTGGTATCAATAAACCTCTGTGGCTGGTCCTTGGGTTCCCTTGCTTTCCTCTCTACTTGGCAAGAAGCCACTTATTGCCCCACTAGCAGGGAGCATACAGAGCTGCCCATGGAGCTCAGAAGTGGAACCTGACTCTGCCAGTCAAACCCATGCTTAACCCTTTCCACTCAGATGTCCCCTTTGAGGGGACATCATAAATCTAGCAAACCACTCTCATGTCCCCTCTCTCAGGAGACATAAAGAGATTACTGGTAATTATACAAGACAAACTTATGAAAGTGCAGACTTTTTAAAAATGTGTTTCCTTTAAGTTTTTCATTCAAATTCCATTTAAAAAGCAAATAAAGAGATGGAATATATACTGAGATACAATCGATCAGTTGAGAAGTGGTTTCCAGGAATCACAAGTACATCCTTCCACATCTTTGAACAACACACTGGACAAAATTACATATTATTAATGGAAGAGAAAGGAAATGAGACTTTATTGTCTGCTTAAATAGAAAAACACCAGGTGGGCTGGGCGCAGTGACTCAAGCCTGTAATCCCAGCACTTCAGCTGAGATGAGAGGACTACCTGAGCCCAGGGGTTCAAGATCAGCCTGGACACACTGGTGAGACCTCGTCTCTACAATAAAAAAGTAAAAAAATAAAAATTAGCCGGCATGATGGCTTGCACCTGTAGTTCTAGCTACTTGGAATGCTGAGGCAGAAGGATTGCCTGAGCCCAGCAGTTCGAGGCCACAGTGGCTGTAAGCATGCCACTGTACTCCAGCCTGGGTAACAGGGTGAGACGCCAATTCAAAAGAAAAAGAAAAACACCAGGTGGAAGACATCAAACAAATTACTAATGCACAACATGTATCAGTGAACCTGCAATGCATGTCAGTGACTATTTCACAAATTACCACACATTAGAAAAATACAAAATATAAAATTTGTATTTTTTGTCATAAATAAGTCATCAATGTCCAAAATTTCACTGTAAGTCAAATATCATTACAATAAAATAATTGGTTCCAATGCTATATACTATTTAATATGAAATGATTTGTTTCTCACTATTTCATTAAAAAAAAAATGTGGTTGAGTTATTGGTAGGTGGTCCATGAGATGTCTCCAAGTGCAAAAGGTTAAATTCTACTCTGCCATGATTTGGCTGTGTACCCCTGGAGAAGTTCTTTTAATCTGTTTTCTCCTCAATAAAACAAGGATAATATGGTTAGATTATGTAGTGGAGAGCTCCTGATATTCTGTGAATACTCAAGAAACTGGACTAATTTTCATATTAATTAAAAAACTGGAGGGTCAAAGAATGAGCCTCCAGAAGTCCCTTGGGTATACATTTTTGCACCCTCTCTCTGGGGAGGAGGGTCTCCAGTGTTCTTCAGATTCTCAAAGGGTGCATGACTCCTGGAAGGTCATACACTTTTTCCACATTACTCCTTCCCAATACTCGCTTCTAGCCAGCCCACTCCCCAAAGCCGCATGTGGGATGTCTCCATCCATCTGATCCACAAGCACCTAAACCCCAGTATGGCAGACCTTATGGCAGACCGTCCAGGTCCCCCTTTGGGAGTAAAGGGCTCTGACCCCAACTTCCACAAGTGGCACTGGCAGAAGACTCTCCATTGTCAGCCACTTTTGGACATCACTTTAGCTAAAGACATCCACCTTGCCTGGCATGATAGTACCTTGGGGGATGGCCCACATCCTCTGGTATCAGCAAGAAGTTGTAAAGGCCTGACCCTCTTCCCCAAATCAGGACAGAGTTGAAGTCTCGTCTTCTCTTCAGAACTCCTGCAGGGTCTGTTGAGGTATCCACTGAGGCTGCATTCTCCCTTCACCCAATTCTGCCTGCTTCTCTGGTCTTCCCTTCCCTCCACTGCTGTTGAACTCCAAAGCACTCCCTAATCAACTTTCTGTGTGTTCACCTTTGTCTTATAACCTGCTTCCTAGGAACACAACACGTCTAAAAATAGACTCCAGAACTTTCTGCTGCACCTCTTCCAGTGCTCTAGGGCTCAGTGAGTGTTACCGCCCTTCATCTGGTCATCCTCACCACAAGCCTGAGCCTCCATGGCGGGTGCTTTTCCACTGGCTGCTCCTCTGCCTGCATCAACTTCAGTCAAGGTGGGCACTTCTTGCCATTCAGGTCTCCTCTTAAATGTCACCTCTTCTCCTTCCTATATGTGGGTCTCCAATCACTCCACAGTACTCTCAGGTTAAAGCCCAAGATTCTTAATGTGATGTTCAAGGCTGCCCACACCTGGCCTCTGCTTATCTCTGTGGCTTCATGTCCCTTCCCTCCTAACTTGCATTTTATGTTCCAGTAAGCCCAGGAACTAGGCATTTCTCACCCTCATCAGGCTATTTCTTGCCTCCAGCACTTGCCCAAGTCACACCCTCTGCCTGACATAAGTGTAACCCTCCTTGGCTTGGGAAACTCCAAACCATCCTTTAAAGCTCATGCATTACCTCTTCTGAAAAGCTTTCCTGACAACTAGTCGGTGTCCCCTTGAGCTTCCCATAATCTCTGCCAGTCTCTCAGTACCACATTTACAACAGGCATTATAAACACTGTTCTGTTGATCATTTCCCTTGGATTCCTTGAGGACAGGGTTTCTGTCTACCCATCATGTGTCCCCAGTATCTGGCACAGGGCCTAGAATATAGACAAAGGCACACATAGGATGTGTGTTGCTCAACTGCCTTGGACAAATACATACAAACATACATACATACTACCTGCACGCATGCATCCATGCATCCATAAACAAACCAAACAGAATGCAAACCTATGAAGGACGAGCCCTGGAGTACAAATGGGGTGGTAGAGAGGGCCAGATGAACTCACTAGCACGCTGACAGGGTGTCTTTTAGGTTGACTACTGTCTCAGTAAAACAATTGAAAAAAACAAAAAACAAAAAACAAAAAAAAGGAACTGCATTAAAATGACTCAAATGTAAGTACTCAGCCTGGCCCGAACCCAGATGCCAGCCACAGTTCTCCTGCCCTCTGAGGCTACACTGTCATGCTCTCTGCTCCTCCATTACATTTGTTCTCTCTACATATCATCCACTCCATGCTTTTTCATTTTAATCACAGTAAGAGAAACAAATGAGTTTCTCTTGGTTCGAACTGCCAAGTCAAAAGAATCCAATTAGTTCTGCAAGGTCAGTTATTATCCCTACAATCTAATCACCTGGAGAAGGAATGGAGAAACCACATAACCAGGACGTGACTGTGAGGTGTCCATCCACATGGACATAAAGTCATTTCTCAGAGAAAAGGGAATTATTATGAAGTCAACAGAACCCAAAAAGGTAAGGGATGCCCTGGTTCTTACCTGCTGTCCACACAGAAACTCAGGGTACACAGAAACTCAGACATCATTACCAAGGAAAAGATAAAGATGACAGACAACTTTAAGATAGGAACTCTGTGACAAGATCAAGGGGAACCGATTGAGATACATTTTGCAAGGTTGTCCTCAAAAACATAAATCTGCCTCCTTGCCATGAGCTAATAAGTGTTTTCAGTCCAGGCATTTACATGAATCTCTTTTTCTCCGTCTCCTCCGGCCCCTCACAAGCTTCATGGTCCATCTCTGATGGTCTGCTTGCATTAACTTCATTCTTCTTTTAGAGCATTGAAGAGATCAGCTCCCTGAGACCACAGTAATCAACCCAGTCAGTCTTGCAGCCAAAGTATATGAGACTAGAGAAGGCAAATGGTTTGTGCAGCCCCAGCCCCACCATGAGTGACACCATTCGTACAGGGTTTTGACTTCTAAACCAGAGACCCACCATTCACTACACACTGCCTAACTCCATCCTAGAAAGACAGGGTTGGGGAGAGGGGGTTCATGCTCTGTTCAAAAGTTCAGTAATATTATGCTCAGTCTCAAATGAAAGAAGACTGTACACAATATCAGAAAGAAATGGGTAAATACTGAACCAGAAAAATTACTATTCTGAGACCCAAGACATCATGATGAGGTGTTATAATCAAAGGAGAAAAATGATAAAAATTTAAGAGACCCAACTTTCAGTCATGTTTATTCTATTAACAAATTGTTTGGCTTTAAGCAATTCACTAAACCTCCTCATTTCTTCAATAGAGAATAAAATCTTTGCTTCCATCCTCTTTGAGCTGACAGTCAATGAGATCATGGAAATGCCTCTGCTTGGGGGGAAAAATGCATTTTAAAAGGCAGTATGAACACCAGGCCTGAGTATTATTTTTCCATCATGTTACAAGCATATCCAGGACTGATACCTGCTTTCCAAGTATGACCCTGCCTTTAAGTGCCTCTCTGCTTTTCAAATTATGAGTTTCTCCAGATGCATGTCTCCACATTTCCAGGCTGACCTCATCATTTGTCCATTTCCTGTTCAGATTTCGAATCTCTCTAGGTTGCTCTGTACCATGACTCTTCCTCACTAGTGTCTGCAACACCATCCTATTTACCCTCATTTGCAGATATAATGACTATAATAGGTCTGTGGCCTCTTTCCAAGCCATTAACAACAATGAAAAATGAAATACATCTGAAACTGCTCTCTGCAGCATCCTCCTGGAGCTCGCGCCACGCCATTCTTCATTCTTGCTGGGTTTTCAGCCAGTGCTGAGGTCATTTCTCCTGGTTTAGAGAACCTCCTAACCCAACTCAAGACTTTTCTTTTTTAAATCATATGGGAACCAGGCCTTGTTTCTTTTCATAATAAAATAAATAAAATAAAATCAGGTACAGCATGCCAACACATGAAGCAGGGCACTTTAAAGTCCGGAGAATAAACTGTTGGGTTCCTGTCCAAAGATCTCTTCTCACGTCAGTGTGAGAGTGTTCATTGTGATTGCTTTCAGCGTTGATCCAAAAATTAAGAAAACCTGAGTTTTCCCAGTGAAATTCCAAATCCCTGTGCTTGTTTCTAATGGAGACCTGCAGCCAAGTTCCTCAATAAACCTGAGTAATGGGAGGCATAATCTTTAAGGCTAACTACAAAGGAAACAATTTTTCTTTGCTGGTTTTCTTCAATAAATTGGCTGACACTAAAGTCCCTCCTTTGATTCCATTACAATACTTGACAGTTTCTAAAGAGAAAAAGGTTTGAAGAAGAAAGAAGAACACAAAGACTAATCTGTGGGTGAAGAAACTCGAGAAATAATTTGGATGACATATTATTGCAAACAATGTTCTTTTCTTTTAATTTGGAATTAGTTTGGAAGTGTTTTTGTTTTCGTTTTGCTTTGCTTTCTATCTGAGTTAGGCATGGGATATCTTGTCTTGCTATCTCTAAAATGTATTTCTTCACTTCTTTCTGGGCACTTCCAGCAATGAACTTTCCTACAACAGATATACTTTTAGCAGTCAAATCATGATTCAACTTCTAAACATATGAAAATTCAGATTAAATAAAACCTTGGGGCCCTTTCTAAATTACTATATGCACTTCTAAATTTCTTTTTAAAATATATTTTAAATACAACAATCTTAGAAAGGCTAACATTTAGTTCCTTCCTAAAGAGGAAAGAAGAGCCGCAAGTATCTTAATACTCTAAGTTAACTGCAGTTTGAAGTAAACTCTCACTTTTACCAATTCCTTTCATAGTGAAAAAGGAAAAACATAAACCCTGGAAACAGAAAGATCTGGTCTTCTGTCCTGGCTACAACAAATATTGCTTGATGAAAGTGGTACACTTGGCAGCAGGCCTCCATTAGAAACAGACTCTTTCTGAGTCTGTTTCCTCTTGTATAAAACGAATAAATAATACTCCCATCAAAATGGTGGCTAGTAAGCACTGCGTCTGGTGCCTCGTAGTAGAACAGTACATGTCATCTGCTTCCCTTGTCCTCCCATATACGGAGCAGCAAAATCTGTCCTCTCTTAGTAATACACATGGCTCAATTTCTCATAACACTATTACCAGGCAATTATGAACTGCTAAGAGGAAGATGTCTTTCCATGAATTCAATAATAATGATAATGATATTCTGCAGGCAGCATTCTCAGTATTTTTACATGCATTATTTCATTTAATACTTACAAAGGGAAGTACTTTTACTATGCCCATTTACAGAAAAGGATTTGGAAGTTGACAGTGGTTAAATTACAAGCTAGTTAGTGAATGGGTCAGGGTTTGACCCAAACAATCTGGTGCCAGAACTTCACCCTTACTAGCCACTCTGTATTCTCTTCTATTACAACTGCATTCATTACAAATTAGAGGCAATGATTCCATGATGATTGCACACACTGATGTGTGTAAAACACTGTACATAATGCCTGCCACATGCTAAATTCTTAATGAATCAGACACTTGGTATAAAAAAATGAGATGCTTTTTGTAATACAATGAGATCCTTTCTTGTAATATCCTTTTACTTTTTTTAAACACCTTTAAGATATAATACATACCATAAAATTCATCCATGTAAAGTTGTCAAATTCATTGGTGTTTAAAGTATATTTATAGAGTTATACAACCATCACCACAATCTAACTGTAGAAAATTGTCATAAATTTTATGATTTTCAAAAAAAATCCCTTATTTTTTAAAATTTGAATTTTCATAGATAAAGTTTCCCTAAAGGAGAGTGTGTTTAAAAATGGCACTTCTCTCATACATGGCTGGTTTGAATGAAAAATGGTACAGCCACTAAGAAAACCATCTGGTAGTTTCTCATAAAGCTAAACATACACTAGCCATACAATTCACCAGTTGCACTCTTGGGCTTTTATTCCAGAGAAATGAAAACTCACATTCCCACAAAAGCTTGTACGGGAATGTCCATAGCAAGTCTATTTATAGTGGGATAAACTGGAAACAGCCCAAATGTCCTTTGAGAGGTGAAGAGATAAAGTCCGGTACATCCACACAATGCAATACTACTCGGCAATAAGAAAGAGCATGCTACTGATACATGAACAACTTGCCCGGATCTTTAGAATGTTTTACTTAATGTACAGTTTCAAAAAGTTACATTCTGTGTGAGTTCATATATATAACATACTCAAAATAACAAAACAATAGCAATGGAAAACAGATTAGTGGTTGCCAGGGAATGGGCATGGGGCAGGTATGACAATTAATATGCAGCATGAGGGAGCACCTTGGGTGTGATTCTGTATTTTGATTGTACAGGTTGAGCATCCTTAATCTGAAAATCCAGAAATTCAAAATGTTCCAGAATCCAAAACTTTCTGAGCACTGACATGACACTACAAGGGAGAAATTCCACACCCGATTCCACGTGATAGGTTGCAGTAAAAAAGCAGTCAGAACTGTTTCATGCACAAAATGATTTTAAAAGATTATATAACATTTTTTTCAGGCTATGAATATATGGCAAATATGAAATATAACTGAATTTCGTGTTTAAACTTGGGTCTCATCCCCAAGATATCTTATTACGTGTATGCAAATATTCCAAAGTCTGACAAAATCCAAAACACTTCTGGTCACAAACATTTTGGATAAGGGATACTTGACCTGCAGTGGCAGTTATACTAATCTATACCTGGGATAAAGTTGCACAGAACTAGACACACACAAACCCACACTCACGCACAAAAATCCACACTCAAACACACAAATGAAGACAAAAATTGGGAAAACCTGAATGAGGCCCTGCCATCTAGTTAATAGTGTTGTCCAGATATTAATTCCCTGGTTTTAATGTTATACTGCTGTTACATGAGCTGTGGCCTCCTGTGAAAGCTGAGTGAAGCGTTCAAGGGGCTCTATGAACTACTGTTGTAACTTCTTGTGAGTTTATAACCATTTCAAAATACTGGCATATCAAAAGCAGAGCTAAAGCAAGTTTTGAAGAAGACACCTAGATCTGAAAGCTGGCATGCATATGACTTTTGAGACTGTTCTTAGAACTGAAACAACGTGACCATTGCTAAAGACCTGATATAACGATCAAAATCCCAAGATAGATTGCTCAAAATGGAAAATTAATTAATTACTCAAGAGATTGGAAAGAACACCTTGAAAGACCAGATAAAATCAGAGCCTCAAAGCTAACGTACAAATATAAACTAAATCACAGAATAAATAAAAGATACCCTAGAAAAGGTACAGAATCAAAGTAATTAGAAACTATAGAAGTAATCCTAAAGGACCATCTTAACATGGTATCATAACAATAAAGATGACCCAAACTCTTGAAAACATTACTGAGGGTTTTCAAAGGAAAAATTATTGTGAAAAATATCTGAGGTTACTTTATTTGGTATAAGGGTATGAGCTCAAAGTAGCACAATGGACACATCCTCAAAAATGAATGCATGATCATTATACTGCTCCTGCAGATAATAGCACTCATAATAATGATAAGTAGAATCATTACATGCTATGCACATAGACACTTTTCTAAGTATTTTACATGCACCAACTTATTTAATTCTCATAACAACCTGCTGAGGTTGATGCTATTTTTATGACTATTTGTAAAATGAGAAGATGAGTCATGATAATTTTATATTACTTGACCAAGGTCATATAGCAAGTAAGTTTAGCTAGAGCTGGAATTGATATAGATATATTTTGAAATTCAAAATTAAATAATTCAAATTAATCTATAATTTTAGAATGAAAAATTAAGCCCTAAAACTAATTAGTTCCATAATCATCTAGTTAAAAGAAAAAAAAATTAACTGGTTGTACTTGAATTAACATAAAATTTCAGTTATCCAGGGTCCAATCAGAGGAAAACTTTTTTTTTTTTTTTTTTTTTTTGAGTTGGAGTCTCACTCTGTCACCCAGGCTGGAGTGCAGTGGCCACTCCCGGCCACCGCAGCCTCGACCTGCTGGGCTCCGGCGATCCCTCCGCCTCAACCTTCCAAGTAGCTGGAATTACAGGCGCGCGTTACCATGCCTGGCTAATTTTTTTGATTTATTGTAGAGATGAGGTCTCGCTTGCCCAGGCGGGTCTCGAACCCGCGAGCTCAGGCAATCCACTCACCTCAGCCTCCCAAAGCGCGGGATTACAGGCTGAGCCACCGAGCTCAGCTAGGACAACTTTTTATGACTATAAAATAACTGATATTCATAATGATGAATAGAGCAATATGGAAGATTAGACAATCTAGCCCTTCCAACACAAAATATATAAGTGCATAGTTAAGGGGAACTAAAAACAGAAGTCAGGAGAGCTGACACTCTGGCTATCTTATGGGGTTCTGCTCATCTTGGTATCCTAGGGCAGGCAGGGTTTTCACAATCCAGAGAGGACAAGAGATGAAACCCTTTGGCCCATATCACAGAGAAGGAAATAGAACACAGATTTCCACATAAATTTTGGTCTCTCCATGAAAAATGTTAACCAGTAAAATCATAAAATTGGACAACCTCCTCAGGTCCCCTCCCACTGTGGGAACTTTTCTGTCTTGTCAATAAATCCTGCTTCCAAAAAAAATCATAAAATCTTCTCACGTATGTAGGGTGATGGCATCAGGCTTATTTGCCCTGGCCCAGTTCTTAATGGGGTATTGTGGGAGAAGCCTCCTCAGAATTTGTATCAATGAGAAGACCTTATATAGGTTGGGATTTTATTCTAAGCCACTAGGAATTTCTAAAGTGAAATGTTAATACAAGAATGGTCGGGCAAGCCGGGCTCGGTGGCTCAGCCTGTAATCCCACGCCTTGGGAGGCTGAGGTGAGTGGATTGCCTGAGCCCGCGGGTTCGAGACCTGCCTGGGCAAGCAAGACCTCATCTCTACAATAAATCAAAAAATTAGCCAGGCGTGGTAGCGCGCGCCTGTAGTTCCAGCTACTTGGAAGGCTGAGGCGGAAGGATCGCCGGAGCCCAGCAGGTCGAGGCTGCGGTGGCCGG
>CAUYQG010274200.1:0-32308 GCA_963574415.1 Tarsius wallacei
CTTCCAAGTAGCTGGAACTACAGGCATGCGCTACCATGCCTGACTAATTTTTTGATTTATTGTAGAGATGAGGGCTAGCCAAGTTGCCCAGGCAGATCTTGAACCCGCGGCACAACATACAATTTTTGAAAATTGGCTCCAGATTAGGAGGTAAGTCTTAATGATAAAAATTAAAATGTTTAGAAGAAAGGTATAGGAAATTTTTTTTTTAAGTTGGAGTCTCATTCCATCGCCAAGGCTGGAGTGCCACCCCAGCGTCAACCTGCTGGGCTCCAGCGATCCTTCCGCCTCAGCCTTCCAAGTAGCTGGAACCACAGGTACACACTACCGCTCCTGGCTAATTTTATGATTTATTGTAGAGACGAGGTCTCACCATGTTTTCCGAGCTGGTCTTGAACCCATGGGCACAGGCAATTCACTTGCCTTGGCCTCCCAAAGTGTTGGGATAACAGGCTTCAGCCACAAAATATTTTTATAATACTGGGTTTGAGAGAATTTTTTGAATCAGATGCCAAAAGTACTAACTATAAAGTAAGATTGACAAATTCAACTATACTAAAATTCAAAAGACACAATGTTTATCAAAAGATACAATGAAAGTGATAAAGCATGCCAAAAACTGGCCATATTTTTAACACATGTCAAGGAACTAGTATCTAAATGTTTAAAGACCTTCCATAACTCCACAAGACAGATTAAAAAATGAAAAGAAACACAAATAAGCATTTCTCAGAAAAGGAATCATAAGTGGCTAATAAACATGAAAAGATGCTCAACAGTCCCATTACTAATCAGGGAAATCCAACTAAAACCACAGTGAGGCCGGGCTCAGTGGCTCAGCCTGTAATCCCTAGCACTTTGGGAGGCTGAGGCAAGTGAATTGCCTGAGCCCACGGGTTCGAGACCAGCCTGGGCAACTTGGCAAGACCTCATCTGTACAGTAAATCGAAAGAAGTAGCTGGGCATGGTAGCATGCACCTGTAGTTCTAGCCACTTGGAAGGCTGAGGGGGAAGGATCGTCAGAGCTCAGCAGGTTGATGCTGGGGTGGCTGTGAGCATGCTACTGCACTCCAGCCTGGGCGATGGAGTGAGACTCCAACTCAAACAAACAAACAAACAAACCCACAGTGATGTGCCACTTTACACCTTCTTGATAGGCAAACATAAAGACATCTGGGTAATTCCAAGTGTAGGGAAGATATCATTCAACAGAGCTACTTTATAATGTTGGTGGGAGAGTAATCTGGTACATTTGAGGAAATAATTTGCAAACTTGTTCAACTTTGCAAATTGAACAAAATCTAAAAGACCTAGCACATCAAAACCAAGTTATATATCTAGAGCAATATTTTTCAAACTGTGTCAAATTCAACTTAGGTGACCCAAAGTTTTAAATCAAAAGGAATAATAAGTATTAAGGGTTAGTACTGTTTAGTGAAAACATCTACTCCAGTTATAGCGGTAAAAGCAGAGTCACTAGTTAAAGTGTTTCCCTTCCCTGATGAACTGCACAAAATTAAATACCCATTAACAGAAAACCGATTGTGCTCACTCCTTATGTTGTAGAAATCAGAGTATAAAAAGTGTCTACCGACTGCAAACTTGTCATGGTATTTGCATCTTAAAAACAAACTGAATTATCCTAAACAGCAATAGCTTGATTATCAGATATATAACACTGGTTATCTGTTAGAGGGAGACCAGTAACCTAAAATGTATTTCTATACAACAGAATGAAAAGCGTCACTATTACTAAAACCATACCCCCACACCACATGCCTTTGTAAACATTTAGTATGTTTTTTCAAAGGCAGGAAAACTTAAGTTATATTTATAGATGCATTGCTGGCTGTTAGTCACATTATTCAATTAGCAGCTGTCAGAAATCAAAAGCCTTAGGGGAAAAAATGAAACCAATACAAACACATTTAATAAGAAATAATGTAATTATCTGTGTAGTTAGGAACAAATGAATTACATAAGCACAAAATATGAGAATTTTGGCCAATAGTATTTGAGAAATGTTTGGGGTTATAGGTGACCACCAGCTAACTGGGAGACAGTCTGAAAAGGCTGCTAGAGCTCATCTCAGATTCTGTATTAAGAGAAGAGTCCCGATCAAAGCTGCTGCCACCACCACCACCACTACCACCATCATCATAATCATCCTCTCTACTGAACCACTGCAATCCCTTGTCCATCCCAGCTTACACCCTTGCCCAGTCCAACTCAGTCTACACAGAATACAGTAATGTTTGAAAACGAAATTTAGACACCAGTTCTCTGTGTAACATCCTATAATGGCTTCTCATTTGACAAAAACTCTCTCATTGACCAAACTTTAGACAAACTTCTCTGAGCTTTTTTCAAGCTTTTTTCAAGGCTTCATCCTCGGGGCCCTTCCTTGGCTTACATAAGTCAGTCTAAGCAAAGTATCTTGCTAAGTCATTCTCTGACCCCCTTGATATATGATCACCCTTGAAATCCGATCAAGTTCTTCATCCCCTACCCTTGATGACTCTTGACTTGCCTTAGGTCAGTTTAGGGGGAATCCCCTTAGCCCTGATGTCTCCTCTTAGTAATTTTGCATTTGCTGACCCCCTCAATCTGCTTGTTAGCTATAAATGCCTAATTATTCCTGTTCTCTTTGGAGTTGAGCACAATATCTCTCCCCGATACCCAACCCACTTTCGTTTTTCCTTATTAACCTCTCTCATGGTTTCCTGTTCTTTTTCCTTCATTGCATTTCTTGAACTAAGTAACTATACACGTGTCTTCATTTATTCCTAATTCTGCTAACCAAATCGTCTATCTCTATTCTGTACACTATGAGACCTATGTCTACTCTGTACACAATGGTCTATCTCTATCCTGGCACATACTAGGTGCTCAATACATATTTGTCAAATGAACATATTAGCAGCCTATTATTTGACAAAGCCAGGTAGCTCCCTACATTTCAAGTGTGTGTAAGTGGAAACAAAATCTGTCAGAATGTAAATTGCTCTGTACTACACAGGAGGCCAGGTAGCCACCCCTATGTCATCTGTCTACTCTGATTACTATAACTCCGTTTAACTTGGCTTGTAACTTCCACTGTATTTCCTATCTATCAGTGGTCGAGTCCTATTGATTACTCACTTGCATCCTCTGACTGCCCTTCTTTTCTATTCAGCTTTCCTCACAAATGAACTGTTATAAACTGCTACTTCATCTCCTCATCTCTGTAGTCTCTTTCCCTCCAATGCATCCTCTCCCTGAGTCCTTTAACTAGCTATGTGACCTTGCATAAGATCTGTAGACCTTGGCTCCCCATTGTAAAAACATGCTAACTCAATGGCTAATTTTCCTGCAATGCTTTATTTTTCTTTTTGGAATGAATAATGTAAGCTAACATAACATACATGTGAATTACAAAAATGTGTTTTGTTAGCCGTCAAATTTGGCTATGAACTACATGAGAATAGGGACTCATTCCGTCTTACACCTTCTGTCCTGCTGATAGTACTTAACACATGGCCTTATAGAGAGCTGACTGCTACTAAAACACTACGCTTAAATAAACCCAAAACATAAAAGAATGAAAATCAAACATACTTACTCTCCCATAGCCCATGGTGGACAGCAACATAAAGGAGGGAAATGTTTCTGCTGATCTTTGGCTTCAAGGATTAATACCAGATTTGGATACCGGTTAGTTAGATAATTTGTAAGGAATCCCATAAAGTTGTAAATAACATAAGCTTCATAGCATTCTCTGCAGGTGTCCACATATATTGCAATGCTGGGATATTTCAAAGCTATCCACTATGAAAAAGCACAGATATTAAAAATAGTCGCAGCTAAGATAAAATGAATTACCACTGTAATTCATGGTACTCACAAGAAGCTAATTATAAAACTTGAGACGTCTTTGTCACATACTCACATGAGATTCTTTAAAATTAATCATTATGAGGACTACCAATCTGTGAAATGAATTTTTAAAAACAATAAACGTCTTGCATGTTGGTAAACAAAAACATAAGTGTTTGAGGATAAATAATGAATATAAAGAGAAACTAAATTAAGTTCTTGAGTTTTAAAATATAACCTAAAATTTTTCTTTCTTTTTTCTTTTTTGTAGAGACAGGGGTCTCACTATGTTGCCCGGGCTGGTCTTGAACTCCTGGCCTCAAGCAATCCTTGTCTTGGCCTCCAAAATTGCTGGGATTACAGCCATGAATCGCTAGCCATTCTCTGAAAAAATTTCTTAATATAATCATAGAAAATACTGTTAAAGGTGGGTTCAGTGGCTCATGTCATCCCAGCACTTTGGGAGACTGAGGCAGAAGGATCACTTGAGCCCTGGAGTTTGAGACCAGCCTGGGCAAACACATTGAGATTCTATCTAAAGAAAGACAAAAAAAGAAAAAAAAGAAAATGCTGTTAAAGATGTTTCTTTTACATTTAAATCAAATTAGAGTAGTAATCTACAACAATTCCATGTGTTTCTACTGGATACTGTTTTTTGTTTTTTGGTCCAAATAAAAGACTTAATAAACAAAAAGGGTGATAATGTAAAGTAAAATATTACATTCTCTGTGGACTAAGAGCTATTAATCTGAAAGTTTAAAAGATTAAGCAAAGAAAACAGCTATATATTTTTAAAAATTTAAAATACCACATTTTCCATTTTCTATTATCATACTTAATATCTTTATCAACATTAAAAACAAGTGAAACTTTTTTCTTAATTAATCTGATTCCTTATTGTTAGGAACATACTTTTATTACCTTAAGCATTCTGTAAGTATAGTTAGTATCATCAAACAATTCTTCGTTAATGAGAGAAGAATGAAACATACTTACACTATCTAAACTGTATATCGGTACCATCCAAAGAATCCTATTTAGAAAGCAAAACATAAATTAACAACATTTTATGTCATATTTAGGAAATAAGCCAGCACAACATTAATAGAGTCAAGATATATCAAGATTTACCTTATTATTGGTTTTTGTAGTTCAGGTTGTGTATAATGCACTAAGTGTTGCAATATCACCCATAGCGATATAGGTATAGTCAACAGCAAAAAGATTCCAGCAATAAACCAAGCCTTGGTGTGTATTCCAACCTTAGGAAACAAAAGAATGCATGAGAATAAAATCTGATATTAAAACTAAAGAGCTCAATAAAATATTTGTTTCTTAAATTTTCACTCATTTGATTATTAATGAGGCTCAATGTTTTCCGAATGGTTAGTGGTTATTTTTATTTCTTCTTCAAAATAAATAGCAATTTGTGTTTTTGTGAAGGCAGAAGGCATATTTTTCCTTATGTGGTTAAGCATTTTCCTCATGGAATCTTTAGTAACAGCTTTTTACACATTAGAAATATTAACAGCATGTCATTTCCCCTTGGCGTGTTAGTTGCCTTTTATATTTCATTATTGTACTTGGGGACGAACAGAAGTTTTAAAATTTTTCACAAGTCTAAAAATCTTTTACAGTTTATTTCTTTGCTTTTCTTCCCAGGAAGTTAAAAATCTACTTATATTTCCTTAAAATCTTATTGTTAATTTTAGTCGGCAAATTCCTTGCATGTATGAGAACAATGAACATTATTTACTGAGTGTATCTGCCTGATATTTTGCTAAGTTCTTTACACGCATCATCTCTTTTAACCCTCCCATCAATGAAGAAATCCTGCCTCACTAATCTCCAAATGGTTTTGTATATACCACCTTTCTTATATACACAACAATATCAACACAGGATATTACTTTTTAAAATCTCTAATTTCTTTTTAAAGTCAGTATCTGATCAATAATTGTCTTTTAAAAGCTCAATTTCTAAAAATATACTTTGAACCATCTCATCCTTAGGTAGAGTTGCAGGAATCTACTTGCTTTCTGGAAAACACAATTTTATTGAGCCACTGTTCTATTTGGGGGACCCTAGGGACTGATTTTAACCTAACTAGTAGTCTTGCCTTGAAGAGTGTACATCCTCTTCTTTGTTTTTAATAGGGGAAAAGTGGGCATTTATTTTTTTATACTTGAGGAGATTGAGCAGTAAGCAATTAAAACAGAAGTAAAGTCCACAACTTCTTTCACTGTTTTGAACAAGACTTTCCTCCACCAGGGACAAAAGACTTAAAGAGGTATAAAACAAAAGTATGAAGAACAAATGTACTTTTAACAATAATGAATTTCTACATTAAAATGTACAGAAAACTTGAAAAACAAATATAAAAGTTTTGCTGAATGCTGGAGATTGATTAAAGCAGTAAGTGAAAAGCAAATGCACGGAGGTAAAGATTCTACAAGGAATGTCTGAGCACTTGTTTTCCAGAGCTTTTTGCTTATATCAATTTTGTTTAAAATTGAGTACCTTATCCACTGGAGATACATTCTAAGACCTCCAGTGGATGCCTGAAACTGTAGATAGTCCTGAGGGCTATAAACGTGCACTGTATTTTTTCCCATACATACACACTTATTTAAGTAAGAGCTTAACTAATAAAATAGAACAGTTATAGCATGTGCTGTAATAAGTTATTTCGAACTTATGAATTATTTATTTCTGAAGTTTTCCATTTAATATTTTTGGACCAGGGTAGACCACAGGAAATTGAAACCATGGAAAGTTAAATTTCAATGTGATCTAAGAAAATAATAATAGCATAAACATATTCTAGATCTTCTCTATTATAAGTTGATCATTAAGAACAATATTGCCAAGTAATTTTAATGTCCATGTTGGTTTTTATGATTGCCTTAGTGCGAAAAAGTAGAACTTCGTGGTGGACTTAAGAGGAAAATGATGTGCTTGTGTCTAATGAAGGTCAAACATCCTGAGTGTGCTGTAAGGAATAAAGTGTTTTTTCAAACAATCATAAGACAAGTAACTAGAGAAGTCATGACAGTTACGGTCATGCCAATTTTTTAATTTTTTGAGTTGGAATCTCACTCTGTTGCCCAGGTTGGAGTGCAGTGGCATGCTCACAACCATGGCAGCCTCGACCAGCTGGGTTCAGGTGATCCTTCCGCCTCAGTCTTCCAAGTAGCTGGAACTACAGGCGTGGACTACCACACCCGGCTTATTATTATTATTGATTGATTGTTGAGATGAGGTCTCACTAAGTTGCCCAGGCTGGTCTTGAACCCCCGGGGCTCAGGCAATTCTCTCACCTCAGCCTCCCAAAGTGCTGGGATTACAGGCTGAGTCAACCGCACCCAGCCAAGATCATGCCAAATTTTAAAAAATAACATACCACGGAGTTAGTATCATGTTCACATTGCCAGTGGTAATTTAGTTTCAGAAAAACATCATCTGTACATTAACACCATTAGTCTTAATTGCTGGTTTAATAGTGCTTTGATTTTTGAGCTATTAAAAAAACTATATACATAAGAAATTTAACCTGTCTTATGTGTATACATATTTAAGTAACACTAAGTACCTGTATATTAACATAATTACTACCTTTACTTTAACTTCTATTTATCTAAATAATTTATTCAACTTTGAAACACTGATATAGATACCATTAACATTATTTTTAAACTTATCAGCCATGAGTTGAGTTTTTTGACTCACAAAAACACGGAGGAGATAAATAGGGTAGATTTTTTTTCTAAGGTAAATTGAGGAAAGAAGAAAGGAAAGAAAAAACCCTTAAAGACAAGCATCCAGGAGTAAGTTAACTCTCCTTCAGCCAAATGCTTAAAAACAGAATGGAGACAACAGGAGATTCTAGGCCCAGTCCTCCTGAGGGGAGAGAGAACTGACCAACAGTAGCTACTTGGGGCACAAGGATGAGTGGGACATGGTAAAAACACTACAGAACAGGTTGCCATCATGTGTGTATTTAACTTACTTGACTTCAATTATACATGCTCAGCCAAGACAGTGAGAAAAGAGTTTAAGTAGTGCAGATGGTCATCCTGTCATTCCAATAAATGAGTGTATGCCCCACCACGGGCCTGGAGTGAGCTTCTAGAACTGTGAGAAAATAAATTTGTTGTTTAAGCCACTCAGTCTATGGTATTTTCTTGTGGCAGCCTGAGCAAAGATAAACTCCCACATTTATATCTGCAGCCCAGACCTTTCTGAGCACGAGACTTGCATATCCAGCTGCACATTTGACATGCCCATTTGAATGTCTCTTATTAAACTAAATATCCATAACAGAACTCAACTTCTCTCAGACCTGTCCCTAACCTTACACAGTTGTTCAAGTCAGAAACCTCAGAGTTGTCTTTATCTCGTTTTTGTCTTCCTTTCTCTCACTGACTTTCCTCCCCAACCCAATTTACTGCAAAGTCCTGTTTGTTCACTTCCAAGGAAACTTAAGATTCAGTTTTCAACCTCTACTTCTGCTACCCTGATCCGGGCCATAAATCATCATAGCCAGGCACCCACTAGCCCTCAACTACCATAAAGAGCTTTCTAAATCCCCTTTATTTCCACTTACTTTTCCATAGCGTGTAGAGTGGTCTTTTGAAGTTATGCAGTCAGACTGCCATGCCTGTTAACTTCTCAGACCTTTCTTAGTTTCCTTCATAGCATTTCATACAATTTTATTTGATTGTTTTTGTTTGGTTGCTTTTGTCTCCACCACTAAGTTCCATGAAGATGGGTGCCTTGTTTCTCTCTCATCATATAGCACACAGAGCCTGATTTTTCACTAGGACTCAATCATTTATTGAAGTATCAGTCATTTGAGCAGAAATCATTTGAGCAGAAAGAGGGGAAGAGAAAACTAACTAAAATTTGTATTGTGGTAGATGGTAGCAACGCCTATGAAGAAAAATAGCAGGGGACAGAATATGAAGAGTTGAGGAGGGGAAGCTTGCAATTTTAAATAGGGTCATCAGGGGATATCTGAGTAAAGACCTAAAGGACAAAAAGGAATGAGGGGGAAGGGCATTCTATAAAGAGGGAACTTTTACTGTCAAGGTTCTATGGAGGGAACCAAGGCATGTTTGAGCAGTCAGTGTGGCAGAAGCCTAGAACTTGAGGAAAGAAAGTCAGATCAAGTTGAGCCTTGATGGCCACAAAGAATGCTGGTCTTTACTCTGGGGCTACAACTGACTAAAGAGGACACATAATGTGACTTGTGTTTTAACTGGTTACTCTGGTTGGTGTGTTGAGAAGAGTCCAGGCAACACACATTAAAACTTGGCTTAGGTGTCTGAGCCCGCGGGTTCGAGACCTGTCTGGGCAACTTGGAGAGACCTCATCTCTACAATAAATCAAAAAAATAGCCGGGTGTGGTAGTGCGTGCCTGTAGTTCCAGCTACTTGGAAGGCTGAGGTGGAAGGATCACCGGAGCCCAGCAGGTCGAGGCTGCGGTGGCCAGGAGCGGCCACTGTACTCCAGTCTGGGCAACAGAGTGAGACTCCAACTCAAAAAAAAAAAAAAAAAAATACTGGGTTTAGGTTGTTAGCAATGGAGATTGCATATTTTTCTGAAAAGTTAGTGGCACTTAAAAACCACAGGTGAACTAACAACTAAGAGAAGTCTTTAACTGGGATGATATTATGTATGTTATTATTTTTAAAAGTAGTTCCTTATGCTCCAAGGTAATACTTCAAAGTAAGAAAACCCTATTTGTATTAAGATGTTTGAACCTGAATTTTGGTAGACAAATTATGGAAATATCCTAAATATCAAAAAAATGGGAACTATTTGAAGTAGGAAAATGTTACCTTACCACTGAAAATAATGATATGGACTATGCCAGTATGGCAGTCAACAGAAAAATCACTTAATGAACATAAAGAACACAAATGTATATTAAATATATTTTGTTTAGCTACATAAAAATCACTCCACAATAAAGAGGGACCTAAAATAGTCATGGTTTTGTCACAGTTCTTGTAAAATAGACGGTTCTCAGTAAAATTGCTTACTGTTTTTTATCAATCCAAATTTAAAGTTCATTATACAACTTTTATAAAGTATGTATCTTAATTATTTACCCCTGAGTCTTATAGCTTGCAGTACTTTACTGATGTCACAATAACAATATGACATCAAAAAATATACAAGGGACTTTTTGCAATCTTTGTTAGCTAACAGCTAATTTCCAAAGTAAAAACAAAGTACAAAGTTAAACCAACCAGAATCCTTTGATTCAAGGAGCTAGTTAAAAGCTAGTAAAATTCAGCCGGGCTCAGTGGCTCAGCCTGTAATCCCGCACTTCGGGAGGCCGAGGTGACTAGATTGCCTGAGCCCGCGGGTTCGAGACCCGCCTGGGCAACTTGGCAAGACCTCATCTCCACAATAAATAAAAAATCAGCCGGGTGTGGTTGCGCGCGCCAGTAGTTCCAGCTACTTGGAAGGCAGAGCAGAAGGATCGCCGGAGCCCAGCAGGTCAAGGCTGCCGTAGCCGGGAGCGTGCCACTGCACTCCAGTCTGGGTGACAGAGTGAGACTTCAACTCAAAAAAAAAAAAAAAAAAAATTCAATACGTAGTTTTTAAGGTAGTTTATTTGGTCAAGTCCGATATCTAAACAGATCAGATTTCAAGGATAAAATTAGCTTCTTTCAGGGAACTGATGAATATGTACAAAACAGCGCCCTTCCAAACAGCTATATCAACATACCCTATTTTCTCGTCCCGGTCCCACCTCCACCTGTAGTCAGCTTTGAAGAACCGTGAACAAGAAACCAGACAGGTTTATGACTTAAGACGGGGATTGTTTACATGAGATGGTTTTCAGGACACCAAATCTACCTATGGTAGAAATGGGGGAGGGGTGCCTCTTTCCCAGCCTTCGATAGGTAGAAGAAAAGGTAGAGGCCGTTGGTGCAGGACCCTCTTACCTCCAGTTTCTGTAATTCCCACACGCATAGGGGAACCGCAACCACTATGGACACCAGGTAGATGACCACTGCTAAAGGTCGAATCCACTGTCTCCAGTTCCTCCAGGTGCAAGTGCAAGGCATGTTTTCGCACAAATCAGCTCCGAGTAGCAAGGAAAAAGAGCTCGAAGAAGATTGCAATGGGGAGCCCTGTTTTCTGGCTGTTTTTTCAACTCGCATCCTACGGAGAAACAGCAGCTGGGCGACTTTACCAACAGCTCGAGCCGCCTTCTCGGCCGGCGCTCTGTTTTCTGCTGCTGCTGCAACGGCGGCCGCTCAGCGTGCTACCGGGCAGCAAGGCGGGCAGCATCCTTTCTTCCCCACCCTGCATCTACCTGGTTCTACTGCGGTGGAATCCCCTGCGGAGCCGCTGCCCTCACCTGGGGCTCGCCCTGAGCTCTGCCTGCACCATGGCCGCGAGGAGAGCGCGCCGACCGGAACCGGCCTCTAGGGACCCTGCACACTTCAGTTCTGCCCCGCAGCTGCCCGCCCGCTCGCTTTTTTGTGGGGGTTGGAGCTTCCTCCCTCCCACACACGCAGGCGTGTCTCTGCCGGATTCTGCCGGTAGATAAGGCCCCAGGATTTCCTCACTCACTCGCGCGGGACAGCCCCTACCGCGGAACCCAAGGCCAAACCAGGACTTTCAGCTCTCTTCCGCTTCCGCCTCTGCTGTCTGAGGCAGGTGATTCGTCGTCAGCTCCAGTTGGCCCCGCCCCATCCGGCTCACTTTCCATTCTCTGATTGGTCACATGAGGGGGCGGGGCTGTAGGAATGCGTAACAGGGTTAACGTGAAGGCCAGAAGAGGAGGTGGTTGGAAGTTGGGGAGTTGCTGCCAGGTGGTCCAGGGGCCCCTGAGAAGGATTCTGGAAGCTGAAGACACTGAGGACATTTAAGGAACACCAACTACATTCTTCTGCTGACCTTATTCCGGATGCGGAAAGGGCATTACGTATTTGCAGTTGCTTCTAAAATTAAGCTACCTTTGGAATGATCCTTCTGCAGGATCCAGAGGAGAGCGCGCACTATGGACACCAGGTAGATGACCACTGCTAAAGGTCGAATCCACTGTCTCCAGTTCCTCCAGGTGCAAAAGAAAGCCTGGGTAAGGCTCAGGTACTTTAGAGTTGAAGTGGAAGAGAAAAGGCCTTTTTCTTCACCAAGTCTCTCTAGGAGTGGATAGGAAGGCAGAACGGAAAACGTCCTCCTACTTTTCTGTCCGTTACTAGAATCTAGTGTAGGCCGCTTCGTCAGGTCTGGATCCTGCAGAAGGATCATTCTAAAGGTAGCTTAATTTTAGAAGCAACCGCAAATATGTAATGCCCTTTCCGCATCTGAAACTTTTTTCAGAAGGTTGACGTTCCAGCTGACAAAGGAATTTTATATGCCTAAATCTCTAGCTAAACTTATAGAGCACACAAATGGCAAATGAGATCCTAAAGCCATTCATAAACTATTAAAGCAAACAAATACCTACTTCTCAATTACATATACGAATGTGTTTTATATTACAATTGTCATTTTCGAGGGGATAGGCACGGCACTGAGAGAGGAGATAGAAGTTGGTTAGGCAGACAGAGAGGGAGGGTCTCGAGGGGACATAATACCTGCGGGAACGCCCCTGCACTACCCCGGTTATGTAACTGTGAGCTGAAAATGTTAACGCGACTGAGAGCATCCTCTCAACCTAGGATGTACCGCTTAAAGGAACTTTTTGCTACTTAAACACAGGCGAAGTAGCTTAACTGAATGTCATCACTTGACCGTAGCTTATTATAATATCATTAACATAGTATTTGCTTTGCGGTTTCACCCCCCCCATGGGCTTTTCTGTGGTACTTATGGATAATATTCAAGATGGAGTAACTTTGGACAAGGACCTGCATGCCCAATAAAAATTGTGTCTCAGGAAGTAAGGGACAGATGAGATGTAAGTGAGAGGAACACCCCCAGAAAAAACTAAGATAAAACCACAGACAAGCTCCTAGCACCGGTAACTCATTTCGAGCCCTCTCTCTTTTTCTGGAGAGCTCTGTTGCTTAATAAACTCCTTCTTTTACTCATCCTTTTGGTGTTTGTGTTCGTTAATATTCTTGGTTACGGGACAAGAAGTTACTGGTCTAAGCTGACCGCGGAGTTAAAAACTGCAACAGCACTGTTCTAAGTTCTTTACCTATATTATGTAACTTGTTCTGCACAAAAATCCTGAGAGATAGTTTTCCATTTTACAGATGAGAATGTTTCAAGTGGTTAAGTAATTTGCCCAAGCTCATTGACGTAGTAAGTGCCATTGCTGAGATACTAACCTTGATGTCTCTAAGTTCAAAGGGCATTCATCGTGTTTAAGCATTTGACCTTTCAGTACCTGCCAACCCAGGAATTTGTATCCAATGACCACCACCATATGGACATGATGGCATGCAATATTGAGTGCACTTAATCCTGGATACTCACAGAGACATATATTATGATTATCTTTCCCAGTATCGTCTATCCTAGCCAAAGTCTGGAGCTTGACTTCTGCAGTGGGTTTCCCAATCGTTTACATCTTCTCTCTTAATACAAACTACTTTCCTACCGGGGAAATAGGTCACTTGTTTGATCTTTCTAAGCTAACTTACAAAATTGAAGTAGTTTTTTTTAAAATTTCCTAATTATTAAATTAACGTATGCTCTATTGTTAAACTTCAAAAAACAGAAGAATAAAGAAAAGAGAATTAATCCTTACTCTACAACCAAGTATTACTACTTTTTACTCTTAGTACACAGTTCAGGCTTCCTAGATGGGCTCTGTGATTTCAGCCACAGTGTTTTAGCCACCTGTAATAATCATCCCCATTCTTTCTCATGGACAAACCCTTTTGTCTAATTTGAAACCTTCCTTTATTCCCATACCCCAAACACATAATCTTATAGCCCTCATATTGTGTTATCATCATTTGCTTGTTTGTCTTTTTTTTTTTTTTTTTTTTAGTTTGAATCTAAAACTGTTGCCCAGGCTTGTTTGCAGTGGCATGTCCACGGCCACCACAGCCTCTACCTACTGTGTTCAGGTGATCCTTCTTCCTCAGCCTTCCAAGTAGTTGGAAACACAGGTGTGAACCACCATGCCTAGCTAATTTTTTGATTTATTGCAGAGACAAGGTCTTGCCGAGTTGTCCAGGCTGGTCTTCAACCCTTGGACTCAGGCAATCCTCTCGCTTCCACCTCCCAAAGTTCTGAGATTACAGGCGTGAACCACTGCACCCAGCAGTTTGTCTTTTTAAGACTGTGAGTTCCTAGGAGCAAGCTAAAATTCTAGAACCATTCGAAAAAAGAGAGAAGACCAGACTGCCAGATGCACAAGTGATTTCAAACAGTTTGTGAACTGAGTTCATCTAAGGTGAAGTTTCTTCAGATCATCAGAGAGATTTAAAAAAAAAAATATGTACACACACACACACACACACACACACACATGGTTGGGCGTGCCAAATCTGAAAACATGAAATCCAAAATGCTCCAAAATTTGAAACTGTTTTTTAACACCCAGATGATGCTCAAAGAAAATGCTCATTGGAACATTTTGGGTTTTGGATTTTTGGATTTGGAATGCTTAACTGGTAAGTATAATGCAAATATTCCAAAATCTGAAAAAATTCAAAATCTTCCTTGCATTTTGGATAAGGGATACTCTGTGTGTGTGTATGTGTCTGTGTGTGTGTGTGTGTGTGTGTGTGTGTGTGTGTGGTGAGTAGTAGTTCTTCAAGTGTCCTTTCTTTGGAGAATAAAAAGTTACCCACGATTTGTTTTATTTTATTTTGGAAATTTTTCTTGACCCATGAAATTCTAAAAAGTCTAGTCATTTCTGATAAGGAACGGCCACTGGTGTCAGCAACCATAATGCTGGCGTGATTCTAACCAACTTGCTCTGCCTGCTGTTGGAATTCTCTGTATTCTCTTTATGACTTAGCCTAAGCCTGAAGGTGAATCTGAGCTTGATGGTGTTTGGTGAATAAGAAGTGGTTATAACTGGCAGATGGTGCCAGGGTCAAAAGCAAGCTGTTCATCAACCTTGATGCAAATTATATAGAAAAATGAAGTTTCTGTTTATTACTTTATCACATGAAAATAGGTAGAGTTTTGCTGTCCTTGGAGGATAAGTTTGGATTATTCTGACTTAAAATAATAGATTAAATACACTTTGAGGGACGCTGGGAGATGAGCACTGTTAATGCATTGGCATGTGTCTCCATTTCTCTCTCTATAAATATGTGGTTTTAAAACCTGGCTGCAAATTGATACTCTTCCCATAAATAGTTTGTGTTCCCTCTCCTTAAATCTTTGTGGGCTTGTGACTGATTTGACCAATAGAATATGATAAAAGTGATCATAGTCACCATATGTGACTTCTGAGGCTAGGACATGAAAGGCCACCTTATCTGCTGGAACACTTACCTTTGGGACTCTCAGCTATCATGTGAGAAGTCCCACTACCTGAGCCAGACATGCTGTGAGAAAGCCCAGCACACATGGAGAGGCCCCTTGAAGGTATTTGAGCCCAGGTCTTGAGTCATTCCATCCTAGGGGCCAGTCACATGGGTAGAGAAGCTAGTTCCAGTTTCCAGCCATTCCATCACTTCTTGGCCATTTGGGTCTTTCCAGCCAATGCCCTAGTCACGTGGACCAGAAACAAGCCATCCCTACCTTGCTGTGTCCTAAGTCCTGATCTGAAGAATCCATGAGCAGAATAAGATGATTATTGTTTTACTTCTCTGAGTTAAGGGTTGTTTGTTTCGTATCTCTTCAGTGAATAAATAACTGAAAGAGTATCTTTTGTCTATCTATATACTCTACTTAATCTTGTTTCTAGTTTTTTTTTTTTGCCTGTAGCAGACTTTTAGCCTAGATAATGGGTCTCAGATTTTTCAGGGATGTGCTGGCTCCAGAGTCCTAGATTGTGCTAACCAACCCATGAGCTAAGTGAATTTTAGATTTAAGTTTTAAGAATGCAGGAGAGTAATCTGAGCAAGTCTTTACACTATGTTTAATTTTGCGATGTTTCCTTTTTTCTCCGCCTTCCACAAATGGTGGATTACTGTCCAGTCAATGAGTAGGGAAGAAAATAAAAGTACAAGTGTTCAAATCAAACTTTCAAATTGGAACCTTGAAGCTGAGTATTTTTGCCCACTTCTAAGCTTCAGCTTTACCTACTGCATCCTTAAGGCTACCTTTAAGCTTCATTGAAGAAGACACCATGCCTGTTCATCTCTACCTCCTCCAGCCCTCCCCTGTCAATAACAGATCAAGTTGCAGATATCGGATATGTGTCACCATATCTCTACGTGTCTGTATATACATTATCTCTTATTCCCTAAAGGATTTCTCTCAAGCACTTTTGGGTAGGTAAATACTGTGGTTACATTTATACACTTTAAAAACCCTAATAAACACTAGATATACAAATCTGTTTAACATGCTTATGTTAAAACAAAAGTGAATTATAATGACTTGGAAAAAATTTTGAGTAGTTCATGTCATTTTGTGCATTTTGTTTAGTGAATCTTATGAGTCAGAGCAGAGGTTCTGGTTTGCAGTCTATTTCTGTATGGCTCATGTGCTAAGAACAGTTTTAACATTTCTTTTTTTATTTTAAAATAAAAATGGTAAAATATACATAACATAACATTTACCATTTTAACCATTTTTAAATGTGTAAGTCGGTGGCATTAAGTATATTCCCATTGTGCAACCATCGCCCGTACCATCCGCAGAACTTTTTCATCACCTCAAATAGCAGATGTGTGCTCATTAAACACCTCCCCATGACCCGCTGTCCCCAGCCTTTGATAACCATCATTCTAGTTTCTGTCCTTATGAATGTGACTATTCTAAGATAACTCGTTTAAGTGGAATCATACAATATTTGTCCTTTGTCTAGCTCATGTCACTTAGCTTAGTATTTTCAGATTTCACCCATGTGGTAGCACATATCAGAATTTCATTCCTTTTTAAGGTTGAATAATATCCCATTATATATATAGAACATATTCTATCTATCCATTCACCTGTGGATACAACACTTGGGGTGTTTCTACCCTTAGCTAATGTGAGTAGTGCTGCTATGAACATGGGTATACAAATATCTGTTCAAGTTCCTCCTTTCAATTTGGTTTCTACTTAAAAATATATATATATATTTAAATTTTGAGTCAGAGTCTCACTCTGTTGCCCAGGCCGGAGTGCAGTGGCATGATCATAGCTCACCATAGCCTTGAACTCCTGGGCTCAAGTGATCCTACCATCTCAGTTTGCCAAGTAGCTGGGACTCCAGGTGCATGCCACCACGCCCGGCTAATTTTCTGAGTTTTTGTAGAGATAAGGTCTTGCTATGTTGCCCGGGCTGGTTTTGAACTCCTAGCCTCAGGCAATCCTCCTGCCACAGCCTCCCAAAGTGCTGGAATTACAGGCATAAGCCGCTATGCCTGGCTGGTTTCTACATTTTTAAAGAGTTGTAAAAAAGAAAAAGAATATTTAATATTTACTATTTGAACTTTTGTAGAAAGCATTTACCCACCCCTAATTTAGAGTAAACTTAAAAACTTTTATAATAATGAAGTTGTTGAATGAATCTTTCCATAAAGAGTCTTCATCAGGGAAGTAATATTTAAATTTCAGTAGAATTTCTCACTATAAGTATTTGAGGAACTCTAGTTGTTTGATCCCCAAACCAACACTGAAAAGTTGCTTTTTTTTGAGTCAAGGTCTTACTCTGTCACCCAGGCTAGTGTGCTGTGGCACAATCACAGCCACTGAAGCCTCGACCTGCTAGGCTCAGGCAATCCTTCCACCTCAACCTCCCAAGTAGCTGGAACTACAGGTGTGTACCACCACACCCGGCTAATTTTTTTATTTATCATAGAGATGAGGTCTTGCCTGTTGTCTAGGCTGGTCTTGATCCCCTGGTCTCAGGCAATCCTCTCATCTCTGCCTCCCAAAGTGTTGGGATTACAGGCATGAGCCATTTTGCCCAGGCCTGTTTTGTTTTTGTTCGTAAGTGTGAGAGTCACTGACTTAAAAGCAAGACTCACTGACTTTAAGGGGATCTTGCAGTAAATTCATAGTAAGAGGACACAAGGATTCTTTGGAACCAGGATCAAGTGAAAGAAAAGGCCCTACCACGTATAATTGAGTATGTGGAGGCTGGAGGCACTGTTCTCCCCACTTTGGATCTGCTTGTCTAATTCTACTCTGAGCAGGCGAGGTCCTTTGAATCCTAGCATGTCCCTAAGGCAGAAGTTTCCAAACATTGCATCATGGTGCCCTTAGAATCTCATTAATTTAGGCCGGGCATGGTGACTCAAGCCTGTAATCCCAGCACTTTGGGAGGCCGAAGGTAGAGGATTGCCTGAACCCATGTGTTCAAGACCAGCCTGGGAAACATGGTGAGACCTCATTTCTACAATAAATCAAAAAATTAGCTGGGCTTGGTAGCGCATGCCAGTAGTTCTGACTACTTGGAAGACTGAGACTGAAGGATCGCTGGAGCCCAGCAGGTTGAGGCTGCGGTGGCTGTGAGCATGCCACTGCATTCCATCCAGGGAGACAGAGTGAGACTCCCACTCAAAAAAAAAAAAAAAAAAGAATCTCACTAACTTTTTCATAGTGTCCCTCAGCCAACGAAATATCTAATAGTTTCCTTTATTGAGTAAATAGGTCCAAATAACGCAGTTGTAGACATCCATGTAATATCTGACAGATGTCTCTGTGTTTCAATAATTTAAAATATCCCAAGGTGCTTCTGTGAGTTTACTCCCGCAGCCTGTGCTGCTCAGCACACGATTTGAGAGTTGAAGTCCTAGGGTCTTCTCCTTGTGTTTCTGACCTGGACTTGCTTTTGTCCTTGACCTTGCTTCTTGGTTTATCCCAGATTCTGTTCCCCACATTGCCAGGGCTTGCCCAACAATAGTTTCTGATGGCGCTTGTGTTGTACGGATCAAAAGTTTACATTCTTGATTCAGGTTTATTCTTTCAGTATGTTCACTTTTACATTGGGTTTTCTGTATAAAGTCTCTTTGTTTAAACTACTGCAATAAATATTTAAATGAGTAGAACATTTGCCCTCATCTTCAAAGATGTGTTACTAGAATTACTGGATTAATGACGAAAAGTGTCTCCAGTTTCCTCACAAAAGAGGTGATAAAATATTTTTAAACACCTAATCGTTGTTAGTGGGTGTACTGTGTCCTTTGACACCGAAGTGGAGAAGATACTGTGAATGGTGCAAACAACTTACATAATAAATAATAAATTACCTTTTCTATAAATTATTGCTATGTAAGATTTCCAGTAGCTCTATCTCATGGGGAACTTTTTTTTTTTTCTTTTTTGAGTCAGAGTCTCACTCCGTCGCCCAGGCTGGAGTGCAGTGGCAAGCTCATGGCCACCCCAGCGTCAACCTGTACTCAGTCTTCCAAGTACCTGGAACCACAGGTGTACACCACCATGCCTGGCTAATTTTGTGATTTATTGTAGAGATGAGGTGTCACCAAGTTGCCCAGGCTCGTCTTGAACCCCTGGGCTCAGGCAATCCCCTCACCTCGGCCTCCCCAAGTGCTGGAGTTACAGGCTTGAGTCACCGCACCTGGCCTTTTTTTCTCTCCTTTTTAAATCTCCATTGATGTTTTGTTTTCAGAATCATTTAAATGCTATTTCTAGAGCATCAAATTGCAGGCTAAAAGGAACAAGAAAACCTTAATACCTTTAAATAACAGGTACAAAACTAGATAATTCAATAGATTTGGGCAAAACGTATTTCTGCTTATGAAAAAGATTCTGTATATTATATTTGAAATGTAAGAAAGGGAACATGTTTTTTATACTGAGATAAATTCCTTTAGGATTAAATAAAAATTAATATGCCATTTATTTGTACATGAGATGCTAGACTGTGGTGACCACCAGAGAGAGAAGACTTTGGTTTACATGAGGTAGAGAGAGTTTGTGGGTGGATTGTGCCCTAGTGTGGTGGAATGGTTTTCTAAAAAGAAAAACGGAGGTGAGGTGCGCTCTCTGGAACTTGAGTCTAACCTTTATTTTGCTCATCTACTCTGGGCTGTTGATTGCCCTTGTGTAAACTCATGAGCATGTGTCCTGTATGGTTTTATAGAGATAGAGAAAGGATGTGCATGTGTGTGCACCCGTGCATGTGAGTTCTTCTCCTGCATTGTAAAATAAATGTTCTATGTGCATGTAGCTCTCAATGGAGTCCATCAGGCTTGGACCTGTACGTGGTGCCTGTGTAAATGATGTCTCTATGTAGCCTCTTTATTGCGAAGAGGTAGAACTAGACATTTTATTTCTATGGTATAAATGCTATGATTTGTGCTAATTTTCTCTTTTGGGAAAGGAGAGGAAAACAGAGTCTTTGTTTTTTCCTTCCTGTTTAACCCTATTGCTAGAACCATCCCTAGGACAGGATGTAAGAATCAGGCAATTGTCCTGGAGCTAAGCTTTTTATTTTTTGATTTGGAGTCTCACTCTGTCACCCAGGCTGAAGTGCAATGGCATGCTCACGGCCACCGCAGCCTCCACTTGCCGGGCTCAGGTGAACCTTCCGCCTCAGCCTTCCAAGTAGCTAGGACTACAGGTGTGCGCCATCATGACTGGTTAATTTTTTGATTTATTGTAGAGATGAAGTCTCGCCAAGTTGCCCAGGCTGGTCTCAAGCTCCTAAGCTCAGGCAATTCTCTCGCCTCTGCCTCCCAAAATGCCAGGATTATAGGCATGAACCACTGTGCCTGGTTCGAGTGATACTCTCACCTCAGTTGCCTGAGTAACTAGGACTGTAGATGCACCACCACTCTCTGCTAAATTTTAAAATTTTTTAGAGATGGGGGTCTTGCTATGTTGCCCAGGCTGATCTTGTATCCCTGGCTTCAAGCAATCCTACCACCTCGGCCTCACAAAGAACTGGGATTACAGGCATGAGCTACCACACCTGGCCTGAGCTAAGCATTTAAAACTCCTCATATTCTCAGGAACCCTGATTTTGTGGTCAGTCTCCCAATGGAGGAAGATTTAAGGGGAAAAAGTACCTTGCTTAATGTATTGGTTTTCTATTACTGTCATAACCAATGACAACAAACTGAAGAGACTTAAATAACACTTATTTATTTAAAGTAGGTTCCAGAGGTCAGACATCTCAAAGGGCCAAAACAAAAAGTCACCAGGCTTCATTCCTTTCTGGAGGTTTAGGGGGGAATCTGTTTTCTTGTTCATTCAAGGAGATGGCAGAATTCAGTTCCTTGCAGTTGTGGGACTGAGGTCCCCATTTCTATGCTGGCTATCAGGGAATGTTCACACTTTTTGGCCCGAGGTCCCCTTCCACCATCTTCAAAGCCAGCAAGAGTGAGTTTAGTCTCATGTAATATTCCTCCTTCTTCCTTCATCCTACATATATTAATATATATTTATTATTATTATTATTTTTGAGTTGGAGTCTCACTCCACCGCCCAGGCTGGAGTGCAGTGGCACGCTCACGGTCACCCCAGCATTGACCTGCCGGGCTCCCGCAATCCTTCTGCCTCAGCCTTCCAAGTAGCCAGAACTACAGGCGTGTGCTACCATGCCCGGCTAATTTTTATTTATTTATTGTAGAGACGAGTCTCGCCAAATTGCCCGGACTGGTCTTGAATCCACGGGCTCAGGCAATCCACTCACTTTGGCCTCCCAAAGTGCTGGGATTACTGGCTGAGCCTCTGAGCCCAGCCATCGTCTTATATTTTAAGGACCCATGTGACTATATGAGCCCACCCAGATAATCCAAGATGATCTCCTCATCTCAAATCCTTAAACTTAATCATATCTGCAAAATCTCTCTTGCCATGTGAGATAACACAAACAAAGGTTCTGGGATTGGGACGTGGATAGCTTGATGGGGGCCATTATCCTGCCTACCACACCTGGTGATGTTAAAAACAGTCCTCAATTCTACAGCTTGCAGTTTTGTTTATTTATATTTTATTTTATTTTTCGAGACAGGGTCTTGCTCTTCTCAGGTTGGAGTGCAGTTTTGAGATTATAACTCACTGCAGCCTCGATCTTCTGGGTTCAAGTGATCCTCTCGCTTCAGCCCCCCGAGTCACTGGGACTATAGGCACACATCACCACACCTGGTCAAGTTTTAAATTTTTTCTTAGAGATGGTATTTCCCAGGCTGGTTTCAAACTTCTGGCCTCATGCGATCCTCCCTCCTCGACCTCCCAGAGTGTTGGGATTATAGGTGTGAGCCACTGTGCCTGGTTCAGCTCTCAGTTTTGTACATTGGATATTAATATTCAAAGCTCCCTTTCCCATGCTGAATTTAGACTTTCCTATATTCACTGATAAGCACTGGAAAATAATTCTTTCTGCCAGGTGTGGTGGTTTACGCCTATAATCTCAGCACTTTGGGAGGCCCAGGTGAGAAGATTGCCTGAGCCTATGAGTTTGAGACCCGCCTGGCCAATTTGGCGAGACCTCATCTCTACAATAAATCAAAAAATTAGCCGGGCATGGTGGCAAGTGCCTGTAGTTCCAGCTACATGGAAGGCTGAGGCAGAAGGATGGTCTGAGCTCAGGAGGTTGAGGCTGCAGTGGCTGTGAACATGCCACAGCACTCCAGCCTGGGTGACAGAGTGAGACTACAACTCAATCAAAAAAAAAAAAGAAAACAAAAAAAAGAAAACAATTCTTTCATAATAATTATATAGGATAAAAGGAGGGAACTAGTTAGAGGCGATATGGAGAGGAAACTTTCACTTTTCCTTGTGAAGTGGAAGAAAACAACACCAGCAACAACCTGTGAACATGTTCAAATGTTGATGGGAAGGAAACAGTAGAGAAGGAAAACTGAACTCGGAGACAGAGTTATCCCCCAAATCTGTTCTTGCCTCCTGTTATAGCAAAAGAGTTTTAGCTAGGCACCTGGCCATCAGCTAGAAACTGCATTTCTCGTTTGGGTGTGGTGCCAAATGCCTGAATCCCAGCACTGAGGCTGAAGAATTGCTTGAGACCAGGAGTTTGAGACCAGCCTGGGCTACATGGTGAGACCTCGTCTCTACAAAAAAAAAAATCAAAGAATTAGCTGGATGTGGTGGCATGTGCCTGTAGTCTCAGCTACTTGGGAGGCTGAGACAGAAGGACTGCCTGAGCCCAGGAAGTTGAGGCTGTGGTGAGCCATGATTGAGCCATTGCACTCCAGCCTGGGCAACAGAGTGAGACACTGACTCAGAAAACAAACAAACAAAATCTTCAAAGCTACGTTTCCCAAATCCCCTTGCAGCTAAGTGATTAGTTTCCTCTAGTAATGACTCTTGATGAGTTGGAAGGTAGAATGAGGTTCTAGCAACATTCCAGGGTTCATCATCCAGAAACTTGTGGCAGTGCAGCCCTTTTTTTTTTTTTTCAGTTGGTGGAGTCTCTCTCCGTTGCCCAGGCTGGAGTGCAGTGGCACGATCACAGCCACCGCAGCCATAACTTGCTGGGCTCAGACCTTCCTTCTACCTCAGCCTTCCAAGTAGCTGGAACTACAGGTGTGTGCCACCATGCCTGGCTAACCTTTTTTTTTTAATTGTGGACACGAGGTCTCACCAAGTTGCCCAGGCTGGTCATGAACCCCTGGACTCACGCAATCCTCTCGCCTTGGCCTCCTAAAGTGCTGGGCTTATAGGCTTGAGCCAGTGCGCTCAGCCTTTTTTATTTTTATTTTTTGAGTGGTATCCTAACTCTGCTGCCCAGGCTGGAGTGCAATGGCATGCTCACGGCCACCCCAATGTCGATCTGCTGGGCTCAGGCAATGCTTCTGCCTCAGCCTTCCAAGTAGCTGGAACTACAGGTGTGTGCTACCACACCCAGCTAATTTTTTATTTATTGTAGAGATGAGGTTTCTCCGTGTTGCCCAGACTGGTCTCAACCTCCTGGGCTTAAGCAATCCTCCCACTTTGGCCTCTGAAAGTGCTGGGATTATAGGCATGAGACACAGCACCTGGCCAAGTGTAGCTTTTTAATTTGACTCTCTAGAAACCCTGTTATTAGCAACTAGCTCAGTTACCACCTAATCATACCCTCGAGAAAGACCTGAAGGACACCTCTTCACCAAGCACTGGGGAAAGGTTGTCCCTCGGTGGCTGTCCTCTAATATCCAGAGAAGACAGTGGAAATGCTGACAAAAATGGCACTTCCTGATTGCAATGGGAAAATGAGATTCCAGAGAGGTAGAGGGTGGTGGTCGAGTTTCACAAGATGAGGTGTGGTTAATACAATGCGTCACAGGAAGAAATGGAAACAGGAGTGTTTTGAAGTGAAATAAACAGGCAGTCTGCTGAAGTTTTGCTTCACATGCAAGGAATACTTCTAGGTCTGCTAGGTAGAAACTTACTAGACACTACTGATAGATTCACGGCTTCCTATCTGATCCCCAGAACCAAGCCAGTGTGTAGACTTGAAGCCCTCTCAGCAGAGGTGGGTGCCTCTGAAGAACCCTGGGGTGTAGTTATCGGGTGTACCATGGATGTCCTCTCGTGTTGTCCACAGAGTGACCTGGAGCTATTAACCCAGGGGACTGTACACTGGGAGGAGGGAAATACCAAACCTGCTGGGAACTGTTACATACTGGCTCTGATTTTCACACTCATCCCAGAGACCAAAAACACTGCGATGGTCTTATGGATGTCAGGCGTCAGATGAATTCTTTTTTTCTTTTTAATTTTAATTTTAAAGATGTGGGATACAATCCAGGTTTAGGTATATAAATGTTCATTATGCAGGTACCCTTGTTGATGAGGTGTGCCCTCCTGTCCCCTGGCAGTTTCAGATGAATTCTTGGTGGGTCTAGTGAGACTGCAGGCCCATCCTGTGTTACTTATCTCAGTCCTAGAATGTATGGTGGGAATACTACACACAAATATGCATATGTGTACACATGCACATACCTGGTAACGGGTAAAAGACTAGTCTGGTTTCCTGTCCTAGAAAATGAAGGCTATCATGAAAACAAGGGCCTTCTAGAACCTTTGGGACTCTTCCCACACAGTACACCAAGCTAGGGAATGGTAAGCTCTACTGCAAGGGTGGTTGTAGATGTTACCATAGAAACCTTGAGAAAAGCAGGGGTAGCAATGCCTTCTCTGTTGGCATACAACTTTTCTGTGTGACTGGAACAAAAGCCTGATGGGCCTTGAAAATGGCAGTAGTTATTACAGACCTAATCGGGTTGTGATGTAAGTTGCAGTTATAGTATGTTTACTGAGACAAATGATCGCTCTCAGCTCTTGACATGTCACTACTGACCTAAGCATGCTTTCTTATCACAATCAGTAGACAAAATCAGAAGCAGAAGCAGTTTGTGTTTATGAGGCAGAGAAAAGGGTATATCCTGATTGTATTCCGTGGAACATTACACCAGTCTATATTATTACTTTTTTTTCCCTTGAGTCTGTGTCTCTCTCTGTCGCCCAGACTGGAGTACAGTGGCATGATCATGGCTCACCACAGCCTCAGCCTCCTAGTCTCATGTGATCCTTCCGCTTTAGCCTCCCGAGTAGCCAGGACTGCAGGTGCATGCCCCCATGCCCAGATAATTTTTGATTTTTTTGTAGAGATGAGCTCTCGCTATGTTGCCCAGGCTGGTCTTGAACTCCTGGGCTCAAGAAATTCTCCTGTCATGGCCTTCCAAAATGTTGGGATTACAGATGTGAACCCACTGTTCCTAGCTTATTACATTGTTAATTGGACCTGGTCAGGAGACCATATCTACTAAGGGTGGGAGATAAACCCTGTGAAAGTTGAGGGCCCTGCCACACTTTGAAGTTCCAAGAGGTTCAGTGGTTTGAGGAATAATGGGAAACCCCTTCTCAAGAGACAAGTGGCAGTAACTGGCACCATCTTCCAGAAAGAAGGAGGCGCAGTGTTTGCTAAGCTTCTTTAAATTGCATATACTCTCTTTGAATTGACCATATACACCACATTTGGGCATGCTGCACTCACCTGTTAATGAGATAACCCATAAGCTTCCCGTCTTAAGTGGGTCCTGGAGCAAGAACAGACTCTGAAGCTGGTCCAGGCAGGGATGCAGGCTGACATGGCACTCGAATCTTAGGACCTGGCAGGTTTAATGGCATTGGAAATGTGCCCAGTAGTAGAGATACTGGTAGACTCTGGCAAGCCCCAAGCAGACTTCAGGGTTGTCTACTATCCACCACAAACTGGCTATTATCTGATCACTGAACTATAAAACTGGGCATGCCCAGTAGCATTCCATTATAAAATGGAGATGGCCAGTGGGGCACAGTGGCCCATGCCTGTAACCCCGGCACTTTGGGAGGCCGAGGTGTGAGGATTGCTTGAGCCCAGGAGTCCGAGACAAACCTGGACAACATATTGAGACCTCGTCTCCACAAAAAAATAAAACTAGCTGGGTGGGGTGGTGTGTGTCTGTGGTCCCAGCTACTCAGGAGGCTGAGGCAGGAGGATTGCCTGAGCCCAGGAGGTTGAGGCTGTGACGAGCCTTGATCATGCCACTGCACTCCAGCCTGGGTGACAGAGCGAGACCAACTAAAAAATAAATAAAAGAAAAGGAGCTATGATCTTCTGCACAGAGATACGCCCATGAAGAGGGCTGGAACAATACTCAACCCCACTCTCCTCCCTTCCTCTGGTCTCCTGTTCTTGCCTGCTATTGACCAAACCCAGTGAAAACCAGAGGACCAAGGATGTATCCAGACAGCCTCCCAGAGTTCAGAGTTTGGCAGAGAAGGGGAGAGGATGGATTTGGTGTGACAAATGGAAGTCCTACCCAAAAGAATGAAACAGAAAGTCTTAAAAATAACCTGACTCCCCAGTGCTTCCATTACTACTTAACTCTTTTTTTTTTTTAAGAGAAGGAATGAGCTGGAAATTAGAAGTTTGAAACATAAATCTGCCTACATTTATATAATTCAGTATTGTTTATTTTTATTCTGTACTCCTATAAATATTGATGATTTACGTTTTACTTGCTGGCGTCCTTCTGAAATTGGCTAATACCATCCCACCATCACTCTTATTTTGCCCACAGAGAATGTGACCCATTATGATTTTTGAATATGCCCTCATTTTTTATGTGACCACTGAACTGGCCTGCTGCAGATTTGACCCAATTATTTCAGCCATCTTCACGTTTGATTCTCATCACCCTTGGTTGAATGGACTGTGTGGCCATCGACACTGATTACCAAGGGGCTCGCAGTGATAAGCAGTTCCATCATCTGGTCATCCTGCACAGAAATATTCAAGAATCAGTTTTTAAAAATCAGCGGAACAGAAGATGCTGACCTGTGGAAATTCTTTTCCATTTGAATTTTCAGCTACACTGTCACCAGCATTGCAAAAAAAAAAGTAATACAACAGGACAAGTGTCCTAAAATAGTTGTCCTGTGTCTTTGGAAAGAACAAATGAGTGACAATATCCAGATCTGAAGTTTACAGAACACCAAGCTGACCACCCTGGTTATCCTCAGAGGGCTCTGATCTGCGCCTCATGTATTTTCTGAAAGAGGTGAAGAAAGGCAGAGTGAGAACAAAGTCCGAAGCTGAAGACTAGTACACTTTTATGCAAAAAATAGTTAATACCAAAATGAAGCTTAGTGGCCCAGTTTTCTATCCAGTTATAGTTAGTTCCTAATAATAAGCTATTATTGTGTAATGCATTAACCATACCATTGTCATTTTTACACGTGGCCTTAAAGAATTTCAACTTTATTTTATTTATTTATTTATTTTTGAGTTGAAGTCTCACTCTGTTGCCCAGACTGGAGTGCAGTGACTGCTCCTGGCCACCGCAGCCTCGACCTGCTGGGCTCCGGAGATCTTTCCACCTCAGCCTTCCAAGCAGCTGGAACTACAGGCGCGCGCTACCAGGCCCGGCTGGTTTTTGACTTATTGTAGAGATGAGGTCTCGCCAAGTTGCCTAGGCAGGTCTCAAACCCGCGGGCTCAGGCAATTCACTCACCTCATCCTCCCAAGGAGTGGGATTACAGGCTGGGCCACCGAGCCCGGCTGAATTTCAACTTTAAGAGAGGACTGTAGTTTCCCTCCCTCCCTTCCTCTCTCCTTTCCTTCCTTCCTTCCTTCCTTCCTTCCTTCCTTCCTTCCTTCCTTCCTTCCTTCCTTTCAAGTTGGGGTCTCCTTTCAAGTTGAAGTCTCATTCTGTTGCCCAGGCTAGAATGCAGTGGCACAATCACAGCTCACTGCAGCCTCAACCTCCTGGGCCCAGGCAATCCTTTAGGCCTCAGCCTCCCAAGTAGCTGGAACTATAGGCATGAGCCACCACACACTGCTATTTCCTGATTTTTTTGTAGAGACAAGGTCTCGCTATGTTGCCCAGGCTGATCTCAAACCCCTGGGCGCAAGCAATTCGCCTGCCTTAGCCTCCCAAAGTGCTGGGATTATAGACGTGAGCCACTGTGCCCGGCCAGGCATTTATTCTGTTAAAGATTTATTATTTAAATGTTTTGTGAGTCTTTATAGACAGTGAACAGACTGTCTTCCACCTCATTTAGGGATCTAGCACAGTGCTCAGTCAGTAAGAGACCCTCAACAATGGCTGCTGGACGGAAAAGTGAAGAGTACACCACACACTTGAATTGTACAGTTCTGGTAGCAGAATAATCTCTCTCATGATTCTCTCATATCTCTTATCCAGCCTGTACACCATTGCCCATTACTCTTACATGCATTAAGCATGATGCCCAACTCAGTAAATATTGAAAGAATGAGCGAATGAATGAATGCTTGAAGGAATAAATGTTAGATAAAATCCAGGCTTTTGACTCCTACTTCCTCCATGATACCCTTCTGACTGTTCCAGTCCTCAGTGACAACTTCCTGCCTGTATCATCCATGTAGTGCCTTCATCAATAGACTACCATAAGAGGGTGGTTATACAAGGGGGACCCCAAAAAACCCAGAGTTTATTTATTAAAAAATTGTATATTTATTCTTATTCTTACATGTTTAAACTTCAGTCACCTTCAAAGGACTCTCCATTTGATGCAATATACCCATTGAGATGCTTTTTCCACTGCTAAAAACACTTTTTTTTGACCAGCTAACCTTTATTGAATGCTTACTGTTAGCTGTCAAAAGTACTTATTCAGACTGTGAGGTCAGTGTATTTATTATGTAGAAGTGATCAGCCACCTGCAAGAGGGAGACTCTGGCTTTGGGTGAGATGAGAAATGGTTGTCTTGGTGGGAAGGACATCGTGGTCCTGAAGATGGGTGCCGCAGGGTCATCCGTTGGACTTTAAATTTGTGAAAGTTCCAGTATATAACACACACACACACATATATATAACATGTTTATTAGCATGCTACTGATGCTGAGGTGTATTTTTTTTCTTTTAAAAATGTGGAGTACAATTCGGGATTAGGTATACAAGTGGTAATCGTACAGGTAAAGTTTGGGCCTCCCTTTGGTCCCCACTTCACCTGGTTTGAGATCAGGTACCCTTAGGTGTCCCTTCCCCACCCCAGCAGTGTCCTGCTACTGCCAATCCCTTTCTTATAGTATTATAGTAAATGTTCAAGGTCTGCTTATGAGTGAGGACATAGGATATTCAGTTCTTTGTTTCTGTACTAGATAGATAACGGAGTATTATTTTTGATGCCTTTTAGCTCCTGCTGTTTTTTGTTCCACCTCGGCAAAACATTTCCCTTTGAGGACTTTTTCCTTTTGGTGAAACAGAAAAATGTTGCTTGGGGTAAGATGGGGTGAATAGGGAGGGTGGGGCACTGGGGTCATGCATTTCTGGCAAAAAACAAAATAAAACTGTTGAACATTCAGTGTGGTGTGGACAGGTGCGCATGTAAATCAGCCATCATGAAATGGGCAAATGCGTTGAAAGAATCTCCAAAAAAAATTCACTGAAACTGTACATTAATATCGATGTGTTCCTAGAACACTTACCCAGCAGGGGAAGCCTGTACTATCAGGGGCTCGCTCTCCAAAAGATAATTTCAGTTTTGTGGGGTCCCTCCTCATATTCTCTGTATTCTATCCACTCGACCAGATTTTAAGAGGCTGGTGATGTCTTACACACTCACTTCTCTCCATTATGTCTGGCGCATTGCCTTGTGATTGTTGTCGATAAAGAAATTCTGGGAAGAAAGCAAACCACCAACTTCCAAGAGACTGTTCCATTTTGCTTCGGCCTTTCTGCTAGAAGCTTCTTGAGTAGTGTCAATGGCAACTTACATGATAATAAAAAAAATATGAGTTTCAGCTTTGATTATGCTAAACTAAATGTACTTGAGAGTGAACACACATTTTTTTCCTTACTACAAGAAATAAATTAAAAGTAGCTTTTAGTCATATTTACTGCAGTGAATGATCAAGGGTGCAAGGCAGTGTGGAATAGGGAAAAGAGCACCGTGCCAGGAGGCAGGGATTTTTTTCCAGCTGTGTAGATTAGCAGTCATTCATGTCTCTGCCACCTGCAAAATGAGAAAGGGTACCGTATACTGTGGTAAGTTTGGTTGAAATGCAATATTGGGGGGAAAGCCCACCACATAACGACAATCAGACAAGGGGAGCTCCTTGGGACACTGAAGCCCCTGGTAGAGTATATGGAGACCTCTGGCAAGGTGCCATGGCTCATGCCTATAATCCCAGCACTTTGGGAGACCAAGGCTTAAGCTCAGGAGTTAGAGACCAGCCTGGGCAATATAGTGAGACTCCGTCTCTCCAAAAATAAAAATAAAAAAATTAGCTGGGCGTGGTAATGTGCGCCTGCAGTCCCAGCTTCTATGGAAGCTAAAGCAGAAGGATCTCCTGAGAACAGGAGGTTGAGGTTGCAGTGACCTGTGATCGTGCCACTGCATTCCAGCCTGGGCAAGAGAGTGAGACTTACTCAAAAATAAAAAGAAATTTAATCCTCAATGTGGTAGTACTGAGAGGTGGGTTACTCAAGGGATTAATGGGTGAATGGATTAACAGGTGAATAGATTACTCCATGGATTACTCCATGTTATCACAGGAGTGGGACTGGCAGCTTTATAAACAGAGAAAGGCCTGAGCTAGGAAGTGCAGACTCCACACCAAGTGATGCCCTGAGCCACCTCAGGACTCTGCAAAGAGTCCCCACCAGCAAGAAGGTTCTCACCAGATGTGGTCCTTTGACTTTGGACTTCTCAGCTTCCATAATTATAAGAAATAAATTCCTTTTCTTTATAAATTACAGTTTCAAGTATTCTGTTATAAACATTAGAAAATGGGCCAAGTCTGGTGACTCACGCCTGTCATCCCAGCACTTTGGGAGGTCGAGGTGAGAGGATTGCTTGAGCGCAGGGGTTCGAGTTCAGCCTGGGCAATATAGCAAGACCTCATCTCTACAGAAAGTAAAAAAAATTAGCTGGGTATGGTGGCACACACTTGTAGTCCTGGCTACTTGGAAGGCTGAGGTGAGAGGATCTCTTGAGCCTGGGATGTTGAGGCTGCAGTGAGCCAATATCGCACATCTGCACACCTACTTGGGTGACAGAGTGAGACACTGTCTAAAAAAAAAAATCTGAATGATCTGGAATGATGGATATGTTCTCATTTGGTAGACAAATGTGACTCTAAACCTGTAGGTGACGTACAATCTCTTCTCCACGCTCCCCAGCCTTCTCCAAAGTCCCCAGTGGCTCCTGAGACCATGGTTGCTGACCTCAGAGGAGACCCGCTGTTCCTGCCTGCCCAGCATACCCTCACCCTTGCATCTGGAAACTGCGTTTGTTTTTCCCTTGGAGGCCTCATTCCACGCGGCACAGCTGAGGCTGAACCCAACCCATCCCAACCCCATCGAACTTCTCCCACTGCAGGGTCAGCTACAAAAACTGGCACACCCTTCCCTTGTTTGCTGGACTGTTCCGTTGCCTTTCTCCTCACCCTACCACCCTTGGATCATAATTAAAATACAGAGGAGAAAAAAAAGGTGCATTGCCCAGGCCTGGCCAATTAGACCACCCCAAGCCAGTGCTCTGATTCAGGAAGTGGGATGTGACTGGAGCCAATCGCTATCATCGAATTGTTCTTGAGGAATAACAGACAGCCATTCCTTGTGCTGCAATTAGGGTCCATGGCAAGAGGTAGGAGTTAGAAATGAAAACATTTCTAAAAGTCCCAAACTAGTATCTAGCATAGTACCTAGATCAATATCTACCACATCAAGCTGAATTATTATTATGGGCAAATAATAATATTATTTGTTAATTAATTCCTTGAGACCCAGGCATAAGAGACTGAGGCAAGGTTGTCTGAACACCTCCTAAACTCTAGACCCGCGCTTATTTCTGGAGTCTTGCCTTGCATCAGGCCAATCACATTAAAGTGAATATCTCAGCAGGGCATGGTGGTGTGCATATGCAGACCTAGCTACTTGGGAGGCTGAGGTGGGAAGATGACTTGAGTCCA
>CAUYQG010274202.1:0-11223 GCA_963574415.1 Tarsius wallacei
GATTTTTGTGTGAATACGTTTTTGATCTTTTTGAGTAAATATTAAGGAGTATGATTGCAAGATTGTAGGTAAGATTATGTTTAGTTTTATAAGAAACTGCCAAATTGTCTTCCAAAGTGGTTGTATCATTTTTCATTCTCAACAGCAATAAATGAGAATTCCTGTTGCTCCAAGTTCTTATCAGCATTTGGTGTTATCAGTGTTTTGAATTTGGGCAATTTGGATAAGATTGTAGTGGTATCTCATATTTGTTTTAATTTGCGATTCCTTAAATGACATGTGATGTTGAATATATTTTCATATGGTTACTTGCCATCTGTATATTTCCTTTGATAAAGTGACTGTCCAGATATTTTGTTTATTTTTAAATCAGGTTGTTCATTTTATTATTGTTGAGATTTAAGAATAATTTGTATTTTGGATTTTTCCTATGTATTTTTTACAAATTTTTCTATGAGTCTGTGGCTTGTCTTCTCATTCTCTGACATTTCTTCAAATTTTTAGTTTTCATAAAGTTCATATTATTAATTATTACTTTCATGAATCTTCTGGTGTTATATCTTAAAAGTTATTGTAATACCAAATGTCATCTAGTTTTTATTCTGTGTTGTCTTTTAGGGGTTTTACAGTTTTGGATTTTGCATTTAGATCCATAATTCATTTTGAGTTAATTTTTGTAAAGGTATAAGATCTGTCTCTAGATTCATTTTTAAAAATGTGGGTGTCCAGTTGTCGACTACTATTTGTGGAAAAGAATATCTTTGCTCCTCAGTTAACTATATTTATGCATGTTTATTTCTAGGCGCTCTATTCTGTTTCATTATTCTATTGTCTATTCCAATTACTAACTCCACACTGTCTTGATTACTGTATGCTTATACTGTAAATCTTAAAGCTGAGTAATGTTAGTCTTCTGATTTTAATCTTCTACAATTTCATATTAAATTGATTTTGCCTTTGCCTCACATAAACTTTACATTTTATCAATAGTCACAAAACTGCTTGCAAGGATTTATTGACATTGTACTGAATCTATAGATCAAATTGGGAAGAATTGATATCTTGACAATATTGAGTCTGCTTATCCATGGACATGGAATATCTCTTTACTTATTTAGCTATTTTAAAAACTTCTTTTATCAGCATTTTGTAGTTTTCCTCATATAGTTCTTGTACATATTTTGTTAAGTTTAGAGAGAAGTATATAATTTTCAGAGGAATACTCATATAAATGGCAATGTGTTTCAGTGTTAAATTTCTCATATTTATTGCTGATACATAGAAAAGTAATTGACTTTGTATATTAAGCTTGTATTCTGCAAACATACTACCATCACTTATTAGTTCCCGAAGGTTTTAAAAAAATCAATTATTTTGGAATTTCTATGTAGATTATCATGTCATCAGTGAGCTTGGATAGTTTTATTTATTTCTTCTCAATTGTTATACCTTTTATTTCCTTTTCTCATCTTTTGCACTAGGTAGAACTTTCAGTATGATGATGAAAAGGAGGTGAGAGGAGCATCCTTGTTTTGCTTAAATCTTAGCAGGAAGGTTTCTATTTTCTTACCTATACAATGTTAGCTATAGATTTTATGTAGATGTTTTCTATATAATTGAGGAAAATCCCCTCTATTTCTAGAGTGTTGAGAGTTTTTATGTTTAATATGTGTTGGATCTTGCCAAATGCTTTTTTCTGCAACTGTTTATATGATTATATGATTTTTCTTTTCTAGCCTGTTGGTGTGATAGATTGCACTAATTGATTTTGTTTAACAGCCTTGTTTTTCCCAGAAAAATCCCACTTGGTTATGGTGTATGATTATTTTTATGTATTGTTGGATTTGATTTGATTATATTTTGTTGAGGATATTTGTATTTATGCTCATGAGAGATATTGGTCTGTAGTTTTATATTCTTGCAATGTCTTTGTCTGGTTTGGTGTTAGGGTAATGCTGAACTTACAAATGACTTAGAAATTATTGCCTATGCTTATATTTTCTGAAAGAAATTATAAATAATTGCTACAGTTTCTTCCTAAATATTTAGTAGAGTTTACCAGTGAACTCATCTGGGCCTGTTGATCTGTTTTGGAATTTTATTAATTATTAATTCACTTTATTTGTTATATAGGCATATTCAGGTTATCTACTTTTTTTGTATGTGTTTTTAAATTTTTATTATTTATTTATTTATACTTTTTTTCAAAATTGATAGAATTTATTCTGCAGACTAGAGGTTATTGTTCTTTTTTATTAAAAATTTGTGTATCTATTCTTACATATTTAAATGATAATCACTTTCAAACTACTTTCTGCTTGGTGCAATACAGCTATTGAGACACTTTTTCCACTGCTCAAAACAGTTTTTAAATTAATTTTTTTATTTTAAAGATGTGGGGTACAATTCAGGGTAGGTATACAAACGTTGATTATATTGGTATCCTTGCTGATAAGGTGTGGTCCTCCCTTCCCTAGTAGTTTACCTCAACTGTTAATCCCATACCTCTTCCCCTGGCAGTTTCCCACTACTGCCAATCCCTTTCTTATAGTATTATGATAATTGTTCAAGGTCCATTTATGAGTGAGAACATATGGTACTCTGTTCTTTGTTTCTGTGATAGATCACTGAGTATGGTTGATTCTAAATCCATTCAAGTTGCTGTGAAGTCCATATGTTTGTCCTTATTTATGGCTGCATAATATTCCATTGTGTATATATACCACATTTTAAAAATCCAGTCCAGGTTCGATGGGCAGCATGCTTGGTTCCATGTTTTTGTTATTGTGAATAGAGAGCTACAACAAACATGTGTGTGCAGATATCTTTTTTATAGAATGATTTATGTTCCTCTGGGTAAAATCCCAGCAGGGGAATTGTTGGGTCAAATGGAAGGTCAATTTCTAGTTCTTTCAGAAATCGCCACACTGTCTTCCAAAGTTTGCATTCCCACCAGCAGTATAGAAGCATTTTTTTTCCCCTTGCATCTTCACCAGCATCTGTTGTTGTTTGTTTTATTAATGATGGCCATTCTTACTAGGGTTAGGTGGTATCTCAATGAGATTTTGATTTGCATTTCTCTGATGATTATTGAGACTGAGCACTTTTTCATGTGTCTGTTGGCTGCCCGTTTATCTTCTTTTGAGAAGTGTCTATCATGTCTTTTGCCAGCTTTTTAATGGGGCTGTTTGTTTTTATTCCTTTTGGCACGTTTTAGTTCCTTGTAAATACTAGATTTTAGGCCTTTGTCAGATATACAGTTGGCAAATATATTTTCCCATTCTGTGGACTGTCTCCCTGCTCTCTCTTTTTTTTAAAATTTAATTAATTAATTAATTTATTTATTTATTTATTTTATTATGGTATTATGGGGTACAGTTAGGGGTTAGGCATACAAAAATGCTTCGTTCAGGCACCCTTGATGATAAGAGGTGTCTCCCCATCCCCAGGCAGCTGCTCTCTTGATGGTTTCTTTTGCTTTGCAGAAGCCCTTCAGTTTGATGAGGTCCCACTTGTCTATCTTATCTCTTATGGTGTGGGCATTTAGGGTTCTGATCAGGAATTGGTTGCCAGTTCCAATTTCCATAACGGTGTCTTCTGCATTTTCTAAGGTTCTTATAGTTTGAGGTATTATGTTTAAGTCTTTGATCCATTTAGAGTTGATATTTTTGTATGGTGAAAGGTAGGGGTCCTGTTTCAATCTTCTGGATGTGATCAGCCAGTTTTGCCAGCACCATTTACTGAATAGGCTCTTCTCTCTCCAGTGGTTGCTGGTGGAGGCTTGTCGAAGATGAGTTGATTGAGAAATTGAGGTTTTGCTCCCAGAATCTCTTTTCTGTTCCAGTGGTCCATAGGCCTGTACTTGTACCAGTACCAGACTTCTTGATTATTGTAGCCTTATAGTAAAGTTTAAAGTCTGGAAGTGTGATGCCTCCCACTTTGTTTCCTTTGCTAAGGATTGTTTTGGTTATTCAAGATCATTTATGTTTCCATATAAATTTCTGTATTTTCGTTTCCGGGTCTGAGAAGAATGATGTTGGTAATTTAATGGGTGTTGTGTTGAATCTGTAGTTTGCCTTTGGTAGAATGGACATTTTCACAATGTTGATTCTTCCTATCCATGAACATAGAATATTTTTCTATTTGTTTGTGTCTTCTTGGATTTCTTTGAGCAGCGTTTTGTAGTTTTCATTGTAAAGGTGTTTCACTTCTCAAGTTATAAAGATGCTGAGGTATTTAATTTTTTTGTGGCTATTGTGAATGGGATTATACTTTTTATTTGATTATCTGCCTCTTTGTTGTTGGTGTATAAAAGTGTGACTGCCTTTTGCACATTTATTTTGTAACACAAGATTTTGCAAAAGTCCTTTTTCAGTACAAGGAGGTTTTTTTTTTTTTTTTTTTACAGGTTTTGTTGGTTTTTGGAGGTATAAGTTCATATAATAAGCAAAGAGGGAGAAATTAAATTGTTCTTTTCCTATTTGGTTACCCCTGATTTTCCTCTCCCCTCTAATTACCTTAGCTAGGACTTCCAACACAATGTTGAACAAAAGGGGTGAGAGTGGACAGCCTTGTCTTATTCCAGTTCTCAGGGGAAATGCTTCTAGTTCCTGTCCATTTAGCAATATTTTGACTGTGGGTTTATCATAGATGACACTATTTTTAGGTATGTTCTTCTATTCCTAGGTGTTTGAGCATTTTAATCAAGAAGGGATGCTGGATTTTGCTGCAAGCTTTTTCTGCATCTAATGTTATAATCATATGGTTCTTGTTTTTACATCTGTTGATGTATTTAATTACATTTATGCTTTTGTGGATGTTGAACCAACCCTGCAGCCCACAGATTAAGCCTACTTGGTCATGGTAGATGATTTTTGAGACATGTTGTTGGATCCGATTGTCTAAACTCTTGTTGAGAATTTTTGCATGTATATTCATTAGGGATATTGGCCTGTAGTTCTCTATCTTTGTTGGATCTTTGCCCGGCTTGGATATCAGTATGAATTTAGTTTCGTAAAATGATTTGGGGAGAATTCTGTCTTTCTCAATTGCTTGGAATACTTTCAATAGATTGGTATCAGCTCCTCCTTGTGTGTTTTGTAGAATTCTGCCAAAAAGCCATCTGGTTGAGGGCTTTTTTTTGTAGATAGTTTTCTTATGACAGAGTCAATTTCCTGGGTTGTTATTGATCTATTTAGTGTCTCAATGTCTTCTTGTTTCAACTTTGGGATGTTGTGTGATGTAAGAAAGATCTCTATTTCATATAGGTTATCAAGTTTGTTTCCATGGAGGTGCTCATAATAGTATCTGATAATCTTTTGTATTTCTTTGGGGTCAGTTGTGATTTGATCTTTTGCATTTCTGATTGTGTTTATTTGGGCTTTTTCTTGGTCATTCTGGCTAGAGATCCATCAATCCTGTTTATTCTTTTAAAGAACCAGCTTTTTGTTTTGTTGATTTTTTCCGTGATATTTTTGTCTTCTATGTCCCATATTTGGGCTTTTACTTTGGTGATCTGGATTCTTCTGCTAAAGTTAGGATTTTGGTGGTCTTGTCTTTCCACATCCTTTAGGTGATTTATTAGGTTGTTTACTTGTGATCTTTCCATTTTCTTTATATGTGTTTGTAGAGATATAAATTCCCTTCTTAGAAGTGTTTTTATGGCATTGCAGAAGTTTTTGGTAAGATATTTCTTCATTTTCATTTGTTTGTAGGACTCTTTTTATGTTTGTGTTGATTTCTGTGTTGGCCCAGTAATCACTCACCATCATGTCGTTTAGTGTTCATGTCTTTGTTGGTTTGGGGGGAATTTTGTTGGTATTGATATTTATTTTTATTCCACTTTGGTCTGAGAAGATGCATGGCAGTATTTTGATCTTATGAAATTTGTTTATGCTTAATTTATGACCCATATTGTGTTTTTCAAGAAATTGTTTCATTTCATCTAGGTTTTTATATTTATGGTTATAATTTTCATAGTATTACTTTTTATTCTTTTAATGTCCATGGGATCTGTAGTGATTCCTCCTCTTTCATTTCTGATATTAGTAATATTAAGGTCTCAGTTTTTTCCTAGTTAGCTTGGCTAAAGTTTTATACATTTTATTGATTTTGACAAATAACCAGTTTTTGGTTCTGTTAATTTCCTCTCTCAGTTTCTTATTTTCAATTTTTATTTCTACTCTAATTTTTATTATTTCTTTTCTTCTGCTTACTTTGGATTAATTTTCTCTTCTATTTCTAGTTTTCTAAAGTGGAAATTTAGATGGATTATTTTTAGATCTTTCTTCCTTTCTAATACATGCATTCAATGCTGTAAATTTCCTTCTATGAACTGAATTTGCTGAATCCCACAAATTTTGATAAATTGCATTTCAATGTTCATTTAGTTCAACATATTTGAAAATTTCTCTTAAGATTTCTTCTCTGGCTCATGTGTGATGTAGAAATGTGTTGCTTAATCTCCAAGTATCTGGGAATTTTCCAGCTAGGTTGTGATCCTCTGCATTATCCTGACTTTCTCTCCAGTTTTGGGGGGGCAATATTTGCCCTGTGACCCCACTTCTCTGATGAGCTAAGAAAAATTGTTGATTTCTGGGCTTGATAAAGCTTTTACTTGTCATTAGGATGGAATTAAGACTTTTAAGTTCCTTATATGCTTGACTGGAAAGCAGAAGTAGGACCTGTTTTTCAAGTGATGAGTAGTTATTTGCTGAAGGTGTAGCCTTGCTTTAGAATCCTGAGACTCTTTTTCTGGAGCTTTCTGCAAGCAGTGTCCTCCATGCCATCCATGGTTCTGCAAGATTAGATGACCCAAGTGGCAGGAAAGATTGAACCACAGCTTGGACCTACTGCAAAGTCTTTTGTTGATTTAGGTCCCAATTAACACTACATACTTCTAAGTCACCTTAGAATGGATTGAGGTATATTCCCAAGTGTGGTTTGTGCTGCCTCAAAATGCAAATAGTTCCAACAGGCATTATTATTATTATTTTTTATTTTAAAGATGTGGGGTACAATTCAAGGTTAGGTATACAAATGATCATTGTATAGGTAAAGTTTGGGCCTCACTCTGGTTCCCATTTCACCTGGTTTGAGATCAAGGTACCCTTATTGATGAAGTGTACTCCCCCTTCCCTGGCAGTTTCCTACTACTGTCAATTCCTTTCTCATAGTATTATGATACTTGCTCAGGGTCTGCTTATGAATGAGAACATTATACTTCTTAATGGCAGGAGTTGCACAGAGCAACAACTCATCCTTTACCTCAGAGGGGTTGTCTTGGCTTATATCTGATCAATGGACTTATACAAAATTCATCAGCATTGTAAACATGGTAAATTTTTATTTGTCATGATTTCTTGCACTCAAGTGGATTAGTAGAGCATCAGTGTACTTGACACTTTCTCCTGAACATGAAGTTATCAATATACTGGACCAATGCATCATTCTGTAATTTCAGGGACATCAATATTCTTATTGACTATATTGTGAAAGGTAGTACGAGAATTAATATAGTTTTGAGGAAGGACAGTGAATGCAAATTGCTCTTTTCCCCATATAAAAAGAAATTAGTTCTAATTCTTTACTAAAGGTGATTGAAAAGAATGTGTGACTGGAGTACAATATCACTTCTAAGGTGGGAGCATTTTTCTTGATCACTTCCAATAAACATGACAAATCCAGGACAGGTTTGGGCTACAAAACCATTGGAATCACTCAGGCATCCATTTGTAACTTGACATCCAAAGCCTCCGTTCTAGTCACTATAATGAAATTTGGGAACATTTGTTCACCTTATTGCCACTTCAAAACCTGTGTCCAATAGCCCTCAAATGAAGTTTTGGTCTTTTTTACAAAAATTAAACCTGTACCCATTTGAAGAAAATTAGGGGAGGAAATTACTGTTCACTGAGAACTTATTTGATTAGATGTCATGCATGTATTATTTCAACTAATCCTCATAAAGCTTTTGAAAAATAAGCATTACTTTTACGCTCTTTTATGGATAGGAAATTAAGGCATACATAAGTAACTTTTTCCAGAAGGCATTTTAGGAAAAAAATAGAAGTTCCATCACATTACAAAGTCCGAGATTATTCATTATTTCATAGTACATAAATTAGTCTTATCTATCCAAGGAAAGTGCTGAAACAAAAGTCCTTTAGTTTAAGTATTTATTAGAGAACATACAGAACATATGGTCCAATGGTCTCATTCTGTGAGCTTCAGTGGAGATATTGGATCGTGTTCAGGAGACTGTAAAGTCTATATCTTAGAGTGAAACAGGATTTCCTCTGAGATCCAAAGGTTCAGCTTGAGTAGCAACCCGAAAGAAAATAAATAAAACAAGTACAAATGAGCAACAACAGCAAAAAGAATCAAACAGGAAGAAAATAATTAAAACTAGAAACATATTTGCTTAATTTTTTCCATAGCAATGTTTCTTGGTAAATGGAGCAGAAAATTGTCATAAATATAAGACACTAGAAATAAAAATGTTGCTGTTTATGTCTATGCCAATCCAATGGTCTCCTCAATGAGTTCAGAGGTTTTCCACTAGGAATGGCTCAGCAAGCCAGAAAGTATGATGATTACATTTTGATAAAAACTAAGCAAACACCTTGACAAAATATACACTGTATTTATTGGTGTTTTCAAAGTAACCATAGATGATCAGTGTTATACTGAACACCTTCATGAAATGCAACTTTTTGGATATTAAATTTATTTTGCTTTTTTAAGAAACAATAAAAATATCAAAGCTTTTGCAGTACCTTAGTCACTTGGTCCTTTGCACATTTAAAGACAAGGTAAGATACCTGCACATGAGGAGGCATTTGGCCCATAACACACGATTATGCTATTTTTCCAAATGATATTCTTCATTCTATCCATAGTGATGGCAAGCTACCATGTGGTCCTCACCATACCAAGTGATCTTTTCTGGCCTCTATCACTCTCACTCAGACATTGTAGTTGCATCTTAGCCCCTGTCCTCTTTCATCCAGTTCTTTTATACCCAACTCTGAAATGCCTATTTTGGTCAACCACCTCTGCTACTTCTTTTAGACCCACTCACTCTTTTCTAGTTACTTCAAACTGTCACCCAATTCTACCTTCTCGTGTCTCTCTCCTTAACCAGACTTCATAATCTGATAGAGCTAAAATGCCCTCACTATCATTGTAGATTCTTCAAACTTTAACTTTCCTTCACTCCTCCAATCTTCCCTTCTTCTCTCTCCTAGATTCTTCCCACCGGCCCTGTGCAACTTTCTCTTTTTGTTTCTATCTTGTTCTTTCAGCTTCTAGTCTCTGGAGATCAGAGACCATGAAACCATGCTGATTTGATGTCACTCATGCAACACTGGTTAATTTTATTGTTACAAAAATTATTAATTAATCAAATGTGAGATCTTTTTCTAAGGAAACATTTAAATTGATTCTTTTCACATGCTGACTACTATCTTGTGCCTTCAGACAATGAACACTAGCAGGGACACTGAACTCTATACCTTTGGCCTCAGTTCTACCTCCTAAAAATCTCTCAGCCAATGTGCACTGTTGACACTCTCCTCAGCCCAGTGTTTTAATGTACTATGTCTTCCATCCTGGGCTTGTTTTCTGTCATTCATCTGATGTTATGTTGAGCCATTTCAACACATAATGGCTGATGAGGGGTATACTGTTGATAAAGAAACTTTGAGGAGATGTGTGAAGGAGGAGGATCATGCTGGCTTTTAAAAGGGCAAGCTTTAGGCTTCTTGAGGCATCTCCTCAAGGACATTGTATAACCAGGGTACTTTGGCTTCAAATAACAGAAAATCCTGGCTCAAAGTGGTTTAAGTAATAAAGAAAAATATATTCCTTCACTCAACTGGAGGGCTGGCTTAAGAGCTAATATAGTTAATATAGCTGATTGCATCATAAAGAACCTCATTTTATTTTCATCTTTTTCCTAAGTTTTCTTCTGTTTTAGCTTTGCTTTCCAATGTCTTCTCTCATGAATGTAAGATAGTAGTAGCAGTTACAGAGGCAATCAAGAGACAGCAATGCTCAGGGACAGAAAGGGACTCTTTCTTCCAGAATCTACTTTTGGACAGTGAACTAAGCTTTCCCCAGACACCCTCCCAACCCCCCACCTAGTAGACTCATCATCCCCTGGTGTAGCCTCTATGACTGGCTATCAGTCACAATTTAGCTTTAAACTTGAAGATGGGGAATGTCTGGACACTTAAGCAACTTCAAGAGTAAGTCTTAATTGTCTCTAAGTCACTTGACCTTAGGAGTCAAGGTGCATTATTCTGGGCTCCATTGTGGGAAGACACCAGGTCTAGTGATTCTTCTCAACACTTCTGTGCCCTGTATGGGTGCACAGGAACCAATTTTTTTATCACAAGACCTACAGTGCCTGAAAATATGCTCTGGGGCTACTTAAGATCCTACCTGCCTGCATGCAGTTCTCAGGCCCAGTATGTCATCATCCTATTCCTGCTCCATCCTGAAAGTCTGTGTCTGCTAAAACACACCACATAGTCATTTCTCTCGTATTGCTTGACTGCTTCCCTGAGGCTCTTACCATCTCTGCTCTCAGGTCCTACGAATCTCTGTGTTATCACCCTCTACCCTCCACCTTTTCTTTTCTCTGAGAGCTTGATCCAAATGGCATAAGGACCACGCCTTACCTTTATTTCCTCTGAGGTTTTCCTCCCATTCTAACCCCTTCCACTTTGGGAAGTTTTATACGGTCTTATTGGCATGAAGACATGCTCTGATCTATCAGGATTTTATTTGCACCTAACTCTTTCAGCACCTAAGCTTATGAGACTCAAAGTGCAAACTGGTGTATTTTTACCCTTAAGTGCTCCTTAGTGACTTGAAAAATGTCTGAAAATTGTATGAAAAAGATATTTGAGAGAATTAAAGTATGCATAGGAATTTTCTTTTTTTTTTTTTTTTTTTTTTTTTTGAGTTGGAGTCTCACTCTGTCGCCCAGACTGGAGTGCAGTGGCGGCTCCCGGCCACCGCAGCCTCGACCTGCTGGGCTCCGGCGATCCTTCCACCTCAGCCTTCCGAGTAGCCGGAATTACAGGCACGCGCTACCACGCCCGGCTGATTTTTTGATTTATTGTAGAGATGAGGTCTCGCTTGCCCAGGCAGGTCTCGAACCCGCGGGCTCAGGCAATCCACTCACCTCAGCCTCCCAAAGGCGCGGGATTACAG
>CAUYQG010274215.1:0-11294 GCA_963574415.1 Tarsius wallacei
GCGGGGGCCTGTTGTTCCAGGTTGTTGTATGGGTTTGGGGTATGGTTCGCCGGAGCCCCGCTGGTCGTGGCTGGGGTGGCGGGAAGCGGCCACTGCACTCCTGTCTGGGGGTTGTTTTTTTACGCCAAAAAAAAAAAAAAAAAAAAAAAAAAAAAAAAATTTCAAACCAATTTATTAAGTTTACTCAGCATTATTTATTCAATTACTGTCTTTCTTCTTTAAAAAAAATCCAATGAAAACCAAATGAAGTCACCAATAATTATCTATCCATTTTGCTAATGGATCAATATATCCTTATATTACTTGATTTCTCTGCAGCATGTCACAGATGACCACTCTCCTATTTGAGTTTTTCGCTTCAATATATATATCACACTCTCATTTCTTTTTTACTCCAGTTTATTTTACTCCTCTTTTTCAATGTCCCTGAAACACTGCAACTCCTCAGGAAATAAATTAGGGTAACCTTCTCTTCTCACTCCACGTTGTTTCCCCAAGCAGCTAATTTACTGACATGACTCACATTTACTCAGAGACTACTCTTCTGAGCTCCTAATCTCCATATATCCAACTGCATACTTGACATTTCCACTTGTTTATCTTGCATGTCTCTCAAAAACAACCAGTACAAAAAGAAATCAGTGACCCTCCACCCTGCAAAATCTGTTCTTCGTTCAGGTTCCCCATTTCAATAAATGGCACCACCATCTACCATCTTACTTTAACAGATCAGATAGACAATGCAGAATTTTTTAAAAAAGAAATCATAACAGATTTATCATAAACATAAAGAAAGAAGAACATTCAGCAAAACAGTCCAGAAATTAATATTAAGGCAGAATCCTGATAATTAAAAAAATTATTATAAAGTGATACTCAGAATTATCCATAGAAAAAAAGAATTATAAATAGAAAAAGGATTATCCATGGGGGGGGGGGGAACACTACTTTCCTCTGTTACCTTAGTTACAGGCTACTTCTTATTCATACCATCTTATGACTAATTTATCATGAAGCTGTGAGTCTGAAGGAACTAGAAATAAAATGAATCTGAATGAGTACAAAAGTTCACTCTATCCTGGAAATCATTTTAGTTACCAAAATAGCCTTTAAAAACAGAACACTCCATTACTCCCACCTCATCAACTCTCAAGGTACCAGGTTTCCAATATAAGAACATTCATCCCTATGGTTGAAAACAGAATTTGTTGATTCTTACTAAAATTTAAGTCATTTCATCCACATATAAACAAAAATATCTTCTGATTTCCCTGAGACAATAAACCTTTATTTCAAAAATAAAATGTATAATTTAAAAAGATAAGTAGATATGCTGCATCTCATAAGTGCCAAATGGGAGGAAATGCATTTAGATTTTGGAAGATTCTGGAAAGCTTATCCACAATAATAAAGTTAGTAATAATTTACTCAGATACTTCAAAACTCAAGTGAACAAACTCTCCTATCAGAGCCTCATGAAGACTGCTTTAAAACTTATTTATTAGTGCTTCTACTAGGTTTTGTTTGCTTGCTTATTTGTTTGTTTGTTTGACCTCTTCCACATCAGCAAAACATTTCCCTTTGAGGGCTTTTTTCATCCAGGAAAACAAAAAAAAGTCATTTGGGGCAAGATCAGGTAAATAGGGAGGGTGGGAAATGGGGGGGTCATGCCATTTTTGGTCAAAAACTGTTCAACACTCAGTGCAGTGTGGGTAGGTGTGCTTAAATCATCATTAAATAGGCAAATATGCTGAAAGAATCTTCAAAGAAATTTCACTGAAGCCGAAAGTCGACTCTCACAAAAATACTAGCTGGTATACTGATGCTGATAGATTCCTAGAACACTTACCTACCAGGGAAGCCTGTACTACAAGGGGTCCATCCTCCAAAAATTAATACCAATTCTTGGGGCCCCTCCTCATAAGATTCCAAGGACTCTCCTTGCTGGCTTGATTGAAGTACATGGTCATGTTAAGGAAGTCCACATAACAAGACACCGTGACCAACCTCTAGGAACTACAGATGATGCCTTGCAGCTGACAACAACCTCCACTCAACATCCAGCAAGAAGCCACGGTCCTCAGTCCTACAACTAGAAAGAATGGAATTCTGCCAAGAATCCTTGGGAGTTTAGAAGTAGATTCTCCCCTAGTTAAGCCTTCAGATAAGAATGCAACACAGCTGAAACCTTGATTACAGATTTGTCGGACTCTAAGCAGAAAACCTAGTTGAGCCATGTGCTAATTACAGCTTTGGGAGGCCCTAAGCAGAAGATCTGGTTAAGCCGTGCCCAGATTCCTGACTCATAGAAACTGTGAGACAACAAATGTGTCTTGGTTAAAGCTGCTAAATTCATGGTAATATGTTTTGCAGCCATAGATAATACAATCAATACTTCTAGAAAAAAAGTGTGATTTAAAATTCTTCTCTTAAAAAAACTTTCCAGAGACAAATTTTACAGTTTAACACTTTTAAATTATACCTTCACTTCTTAAGCTCACATCTTTGCTCTCATGTGGTAGGCATGAAACTGTAAATTACATGCTAGTACATGACTTAGAAAAAACAGTCAAGTAGGGCCATTTTTTTTTTTAGTTGGAGTCTCATTCTGTCGCCCAGACTTGAGTGCAGTGGCACACTCACGGCCACCCCAGTGGGCTCCAGCGATGCTTCCCCCTCAGTCTTCCAAGTAGCTGGAACTACAGGCACGTGCTATCACACCCGGCAAATTTTTTATTTATTGTAGAGACAAGGTCTCACCTAGTTGCCCAGGCTGGTCTCGAACCCATGGGCTCAGGCAATCTATTCGCTTCAGCCTCCCAAAGTGCTGGGATTACAGGTTGAGCCACCGAGATCAGCCAAGTCAAATTTTTTTTAAACAAACTGGCCAATAGGGTTACCTAAATACCTTTGTTTTTAATAAAATTTATATCAAGTGGTTATATTTTTATCCTTTAATCCTGCTTTCTGAAAAATCAATCATTACCCTAATAAGCACAGTATAGAAAAAAATAACTTCATATTCCTTTAACAATCAGGGATATTTCAGTATCTTCAAGAGCTATCCTTCTGAACATGAATTAACATCACAGCTTTGTTGCTTATGAAAGATGTAGAAGATAAAATAAAAGTCTAATGTATACTAAACCTAGAATATATCTTGGAATTTACTTTTTCAAAATAATTCTACCACTTTTTCAAAATAACTCTACCTTGAGGGTATGGAGAAAGTGGAACCTTTGTACACTGTTGGTGGCAAGGTAAAATGGTATAGTTGCCATGAAAAACAGTATGGAAGTTCCTCAAAAATTTAAAACAGAATTGTCATATGATCCAGCAATTCCACATCTGAATATAGGCTCAACAACTGAAAGCAGGGGCTCAAATAAATATTTGTATACCCATATTCACAGCAGCATTACTCACAACAGTTGAAAGGTGAAAGCAATCCAAGTATCTATCAACACATGAGCAGATAAATATTGTCTTTTTTTTTTTTTTTTTGAGTCGGGGTCTCACTCTTTTACTCAGGCTAGAGGAAGATTCTTCAACTTCAGCCTTCCAAGTAGCTGGAACTACAGGCGTGTGCCACCCCACCTGGTTAATTTTTTTTATTATTTATTGTAGAGACAAAGTCTCACCAAGTTGCCCAGGCTGGTCTCAAACCCACGGACTCAAGCAATCCTCTCACCACCACCTCCCAAAGTGCTGGGATTACAGGCATGAGTTACTGCACCCGGCCTTATTCAGCCTTAAAAATGAAGGGAGTTCTGACACATGCTATAACATGGATAAACCTTAAAGACATTATGTTAAGTTAAATAAGCCAGTCACAAAGGTACCTAGCATACTCAAATCAATAGAGACAGAAAGCAGAATGAAAGGAAGAATGTGAAGCTCTTGTTTAACATGTCAAGAGTTCCAGTTTCACAAGATGAAAAAAGTTCTGGAGCTTGGTTGCAAAATACTGTAATGTGAATACACTCAACACTTTAGAATTGTTTACTTAAAATGGTTAAGATGGCAAATGTTATGTTGTGTATAAAACAATAAAAAATGTTAATGCTTAAAAAATAATTTCACTCTACCAGGTAAACTTGTCATGTGCATTTAGATTTAAAGCTCCTTGAAAACAGATGCTGTGTTTTATTCATGAGACAGGCATAGCGTATCATGAAAACAGCAATGCATTAGTGCAGACCTAGATTCAAATTCTAAAGTTATATTTTTACTGTCTTGGAAAAATGTCTTGAACCTTCTCAGTCTCAGCTTCTTCATCTATAAAATAAACAGCCTAGCATTGTTGTCAGAATCAATACAATATACCGAAAGCAGATGGCACAATGTCTGATATGTGTTCAATAAATACTTGATGTATTGATGTTTTTTGGCCAAAAACATTATACAGAAAAAAGGTGTATCAAATATTTTAGCTAAAAATCCACCAATGGTGAATAGTGCTATCTGCATACAAAATAATATATCCGTGAATCAAAACTTACATAATTATCATAATGTTATTGACTTAAAATTTGAATTTAGTTTTGATATGTCATATTATTGAGGGAAGATCACTTTTAAAATAATAATAGAATCATTTTTGATCACATTGAATCCCCCAAACCAACCGATAATAGTATATACACACTCATGGACATATTCCTTGCTTTAATAATCACAAATTGGAGAGAAATAAAAAAACATATTTGTTTATTTTTACTATAACACATTTCATAAATTTCTCTAACAGTGTTTTAGCAAGGTTTTTTCAAAATAAGATACGTTTGATTGGTGGATTGTTTTCACTCTCCAGTAAGGTTTTAATTTATACCCTGACTTTTAAACTACCAAATATATTCAGTGATTGATTAATAATTATGGCCATTTCCCCAGCATACCTTTATCTTTTTATCTTTTAGATCAACATCTATAGTCAACATACTGCTTATGGGAAATTTGATAACACCTACAATATCCACTTAAAATGATTTGCTTTGATCCTTTCTGGCTTTCTAATTATACAATATTCCTGTAGTTTGTACCTCAATGGGTTAATCCTTTGAAACATACTCACCTATAACCAGTTTCACTGCTTCAGGGAAGATTTAAGGAAGGGCAACTCTGTTTCAAAACAATCAGTCATCTTTTAAAAAGAGTCTCAGGATGGAACAGGAGTATACAGCCTCTAAGCTATTCCTTTAAGTCAGGAACTTAAAATCAATTATGAGGCTCTGCTGTAAAATGAATTAGCTGATAAAACACATCAAATTAAGGCGTAAAAACAGAGGCCAAATTTAAATATGAGTGATCTTTAGAGTATTTCCCATCTGGGCTTACCTGTGATTTTGAATGTCAACTCATCTTTAACAAGGTCACACCATCCCTTTTCCTTCCATCTTACCCTACACAGATTTCTATTAGTCGATACTGTCTTACCTGTTAAGTATCTGTTTCATCTCTCTATGGAATTGTAAGCTCCTTGAGGAAAGGGATCACATCTTATCACACTTTTTTACCCCAGTACTTTGCATACTATCTAAAACATAACAGATCCTGGAAAAATATTTGTGAAATAGAATAACTAAATCTGAAAAAAAATGAATTAAATATGTAAAATAACTTCAATAATAAGTAACTTCCATATGTTTCCTTAGATGTTATTAATTTTCTTACTTGATATGTTTAAAAACAACTTTGAAAGCAGAAATAAAACCACGGACCTTCAACCAACTCATCTTCAACAAAGCCAACAAAAACAAACATTTGGGAAAGGAAACCACATTAAGCAAATGGTACTGGAGAAACTCATTAACCACATGCAGAAGAATGAAACTGGACTCCTACCTATCCCCATAAACAAAAAATAAACTTGAAATGGACCAAGGACTTAGATGTGAAACCCCAAACTACAAGAATCTTAGAAGAAAATATAATGAACACTCTAATGGACATTGGAGTAGGCAATGAATTCATAGCCAAGTTTTCAAAAGCAAATACAGCAAATACTAAGATTGACAGGTGGCACCTTATAAAACTAAATTTTACACAGAAAAATAAACCATCAAGAAAGTAAAGGAATAACCCATGGAATGGGAAAAAAATATCTGTAAGCTATGCATCTGACAAAGACCTAACATCCAGGATCTACAAGGAACTCAACAGAATGACAGGAAAATAACCCCATTAAAAAGTGAGTAAAGGACATAAGTAGACACTTCTCAATGGAAGACATTCAAGCAGCCAACAAACATATAAAGAAATGCTCAGCCTCACTAATCATTAGAGAAATGCAAATCAAAATTACAATGAGATAACCACCTAACACTGTTAAGGATGGCCATCATTAAAAAATCAAAGAACAACAGGTGCTGGTTGTAGCTGCAGAGAAAAGGAAACGTCTCTACACTATTGGTGGGAATGTAAGCTAGTTTAACCTTTGTGGAAAGCAGTGTTTCTCAACAAACTAAAAATTGAGCTTCCATATGATCCAGCAATCCCACTTCTGACAATATGCCCAGAGGAACATAAATAACTCTACCAAAAAGACATCTGCACATGTATGTTCATTGCAGTACTATTCACAACAGCAAAAACATGGAACCAACCCTAATGCCCATCAAAAGTGGACTGGATAAAGAAAATGTGGTACATATACATCATGGAATATTACGCAGCCATAACAAAAAACAACATTATGGACTTTGCAGCAACTCGGATGGATTTAGAGTCTATAATACTCACAGAAACAAAGACCTGAGTACCACATGTTCTTACTCATAAGTGGACCCTGAACACTTACCATAATGCTATAAGAAAGGGATTTGCAGCAGCTGGAAACTCCTGAAGGGGAGCACATAACATCAGTAAGTGTACCTGATCCAGGCAAAGTGGGACTAAAGGGAGGCCCAAACTTTACCTGTATGGTGACCACTTGTATACCTAATCCTGAAATGTATCCCACATCTTTAAAATTTAAAAAATAAAGTAAGAAAGAAAAAGAAAAAGTGGTACACATGCACAATGAAATATTATACAGCCATAAAGAAGAACAAAATCATGTCCTTTGCAACAACATGGATACAGCTGGAGACCACCATACTAAACAAAACACTGAATACTGCATGTTCTCACTCATAACAGGACCTGATCACTGGTCACATGAGCACAAAGGATACTGAACACTACTACTAAAGGACAGAAGAAGAGAGGAGAGATAAGAAACACACAACACTACCCTGGACACCAGTTCTACTATCAGGGGAAGAAAGGACCTACTAGAAGCCCAAACTTCACCTGCACACAATTTATGCAGTAAATCCTCACCTGTACCCCACAACTCTAAAATAAAATAAAATATTAATTTAAAAAAAGGAAAGCTAATTTCATTAAGTAGTTATAGTAAGTCATTTTGCTTGTCATTTTTGACTATTACTTTTAAGTTATAACAGCCAACATGAATTCAACATTTTCAAAATCAATTTAAAAATACATAACTTGGATTAGTCATAAGATTTTTTTTCAAGAACACATCTTATAAATCCTTGTATTTTATATGTTGCACGGAAATTAGTCATCCCTCAGTACCCACAAGGAACTGATTTCAGGATCTCTCATAGATACCCAAATCCATGGTCGCTCAAGTTCCACATATAAAATGTCATAGTATTTGCATATAAACTATACATATACTCCCATATACTTTAAATTAACTCTAAATTATTTATAATACCTACTGCAATGTAAATGCCATGCAAATAGTTGTTATACTGTATTGTTTAGGAAATAATGACAAGAAAATATTCTGTATTTTTCCCCAAATATTTTCAATATGTGGTTGGTTGAATCCACAGATGCAGAACCCACGGATATGGAAGACTGACTATATTTCAAAGGGCTATATGTGTTTCAGAGTTAGATTCCTAACCCTAAATTTTGTCTGTAGGATTTGTACAAACTTAACTTCGCAAACCACATTCTAAAGTCGTTTGTCTTAACTGCAATATGTGGACTAAATTTGGTCCATTTTTGTGTAGCCCACAAGTTAAACTGTTTTTAACATTTTTAAAGGCTTGTAATAAAAAAAAATGAAGAAAATGCAACAGAGTTTGTATGTGGGTCACAAGCCCTAAAATACTTATTATCTAGCCTTCTACAGAAAAAGTTGACCATTCCCTGATTTAAATTATATATATTTTATATAATTTATTATAAGGATAAACTTTTAAAAATGCACAAAAAGAACACCAAGGCGGCCTAGCAATGAAAGAACAAGATAAAAGTCCTACTTTATGTGAGTATAATTATCAAAGTATACAAAAAACATTGCTTTACCCAGAATACATTCATAATTTCATAACACTCAACCTGTATTTTCAACTTACTTTTACTTCAATATTCCTGGTGCCTTTGTAAATTTTTTTAAAAGCCTATAAAATGGATTATTGCTTTTCAATACATTTTAAACACTAATAAGATAGCAAAACCTTTATTTACAGAATAAAGGCAGGAATAAAGTACATCAGGTTTTAGAAGCTGTTTAACCCTAATGAGAGGCTAATGGGAAAGAATATTTAGTTCACTTTTTGGAAATGGCATTATTCTGCCAAATTACTTTCAATATTTTATTTATGCTATACTGAGTGTTACAGGGATTTAATAAAACTAAAGACAAGCACATCACTTTCAAAGAATGTAGAATCTAATATTAAAAACTAAAATAATGATGATGATATGTTTCTCTCAAATTAAAAAGAGATAATTCTCCAAGTAACAATATTTTTCAATTTGGGTAAGTTTCCAAGACACTCTCTTAATTCAAACATCACAGAAATGCTGCCATTTCCAGAAAAAAAATGGCCATGCCACGGTCCTCTTAATAATCTTGGCAACATAGAACCTAATAGCTTAAATAAAAGGGCTAAAATCAGCTCTGTGTTGTCTAACCAATCCTATATTTCCCATGGATTGCTTACATGTATCTGTCATATAAGCTAAGCTTTATTTTACTACCCAGGTTCTTAACAACTCCAGTATGAAAATAATAACAGACAAAATTTCAAAATTGTACTGCCATCACAATAGCCATTTATGTTTTCTGCTGTAATTTCAGCATACATTTCAGCAAATTAGAGGTGGAATATACAAAATCAGACATCACTGAATTGAGAACTATCACTAGCAACTTGACAGGTGACTTGCTAACATAGAAAACCAGCCTCTAAAAACCTTGTTATTTCAACATCAAAGCATCAAGTCTAAGGTACTAAAATACCCAAATTCAAAAGTAATTTACGAAAAAAATAAGTTTCATTTTCCATGTGGCAAAACTGATTGTAGAAGAACACTAAATAAAAACAAGAGGAACATATGCCCAAGCATAACAAATCCTGTCTATATGCCAATAATCTACTGCCAGGAGTAAGGTGAGCTATGTAGGCAAGAATAAGGCACAAATTGAATTGCCATACATACTGAAGCTCCACTTTCTCAACAACTTATTCGAGTAGAAGGAAATCAGTTACTAACATTTTTAAAAAGCAAAAGGGTGGAAAGGATTTATCATTGAATCTGTAACGCCACAGGAGTATGGAATTAAAATATTAACACCCCAGAAAAAATTGCTTTAATCTTTCTATAAGCCTTTGTTGATATTTGTGATATAATATACGGTCTTTCTGTTCAGACATTTCCTTGTGATTATGTAAAAACGGGTAGCTACACAGCTAGTTGGTTTTCAGTCATCAAGGCAGAAACCTGGAGCAATAACCAAGTAAACTGTATCTAGTAACTAACACAACACCTTACATAGAGTAGATGTTTAATAATCATTTGGTGAATGAGTGCATGCAAAATAATATTTAAGACCAGTTAAAACCAATCTGAGTATCATTATGCTTCTAAAAAAAGGACTAGTAGTTGTACTACTACAAGGCTACTACTAAATTAAACAAAGTATATCAATATTATATACACATTAGAAGATACCTATGGAACATTCGAGCTTTTAAAACTTTGATTCAGTGACAGAAAAGCAGCTTCCCTGGTTTCTATTCAGGGAGGAATTTGTTTACTCTGCTTAGTTGAAATCAGAGCTAATGCCTTTAATAGTTCTGAATAGCTCCAAAGTGTTCTCAATGACAAAGCCATCTGGCCAGTCTTATATGTGCTGCAATACATGCATTTGGAAAGTATACTTTCAAAAATGTATGTATTGTGTTGTATAGAATAATGCATATATATATATATATATATATATAAAAGCTACACATATACATGGCATTCTTCAATAGTAATTCATACTGTAATAAGCTCCACATAATTTCATTAAAATACTACCTTGGGGATGTAAAATAAGTTTAAATTGTCCACTAAGTTAGTCATCAGAGTAAAAAAGTACTTTATCTAGGACACCTACACCTTTAGTTATTTTTTTTAGAACGAGAACTTAATTATCCTTGTCAAACACTATATGCAGTCAATTGTGATATTTACTTCTCAAAATAATCAAAAACACATTAATTTCCATTTTGTATATGAAGAAACTGATGAATTAACTAACACTTACCTAAGAACATACAGCAAACTAGTGGTGACAGGATAAAGCAACATGTTTGTCCCAATGAGTCACAGTTCCTAAACATCTTACACCATAATATGCTATTATTTTACCACTTCAGAAATAATGGAGAGCAAGGAAAAAAGGAATTTAAAAAGAGTAAAAATGGGTTTCTATGAAGAAGAGGTCAAAAGTAGACAAGTACTACAAATGTATTAGCTTGAGGTCAAATCCTACCTGATATGTGGGGTTTTTTCTATTAATAAATGTTGCTTTCAAAAGACTGACAAGAAAATCAATAGACTATAGAAAACGGAGGCTCAGTGAATATAGAAAATAGAAGCTCAGTGAAAGCAGCACCAGCCTCTTCAGGAATGAATAGGGGGGAAAAAAACAGCCTTAGTATAGCTAATCAAGAAAGAATGAAATGTTTCAAATTTCAAGCCAAAAAAGAGAATCAAATGGTCAAAAGGAGAAATGTGTATCTGTGAATAAAATGCCTTCAAAAAGGAAGTATTAATCCTGCATAATTATACAAGATGCTTAAAAATAATCAGGCAATAGTTATTTTTTAAAAAAATTGGAAAACTGTTAATTTTTAATAACTCAGATTGCAGATGTATACATATAAAAGTAATAGTAAGCCGGGCTCGGTGGCTCAGCCTGTAATCCCGCGCCTTTGGGAGGCTGAGGTGAGCGGATTGCCTGAGCCCGCGGGTTCGAGACCCGCCTGGGCAAG
>CAUYQG010274223.1:0-23297 GCA_963574415.1 Tarsius wallacei
CCATGCCCGGCTGATTTTTAGATTTATTGTAGAGATGAGGTCTCGCCAAGTTGCCCAGGTGGGTCTCGAACCCGCAGGCTCAGGCAATCCACTCACCTCAGCCTCCCAAGGCGCGGGATTACAGGCTGAGCCACCGAGCCCGGCTGCAGGCCTGCTTTGGAAGGGACTTTCTCACTTGGACAGGGCTAGGTAGAGGTCGGGTAGAAGAACAGGAGACGTTTTTTTTCTGGAAGCCTTTATGGTGCCATAGAATGAGCATGGGTGGGCTGGGTGTTGGCTGATTGACTAGCATGCTTTGTGACTCAGTGTTGTCTCCCTGAACCTTGGTTTTCTCACCAGGTGGGTGATATCTGTAGCCCCCACAAATCCCCACTGTGGGAAACTCTCAGGCTTCTGACCACATGCTCTCCACTTTGGTGGGAAAGGACAGACCCCCCCCCCGCCCATGGCCCTCAGCTGCCACTGGGGCAAACCCTGAGCTCCCGCTCCTGAGCTTACTCTTGGAAAAGAGGAAGGTGGTGCAGACAACTGTGACTATGACCTTGACTGAACAACCAGTCTGCCTTTGAACCTTCCTGTGGGATCTTGGGCAAAAGGCAAAAGGCAACCTCTCTGATTCTCAATTTTGCCAACTTTAAATTGGCATAAAGATACCTATTCACAGGGTATTTGTGAGGACTAATTGAAGTCGTATGTGCAAGGTGTTTCATGCAGTGTTCGACACACAGTGGGTGCTCAATAAAGGGTGGTAGTGATTATTATTCGTGTTTTAATAATTGGTGATGGTGATTTATCCACTGAGAGGGAGTGCAGTTTCTCCCTGAGGGGAGCATTTGTGGGGCTGAGATGAGGTTGCGGGGTGCGAGAAGAGGGGAGGCCAGACCCTCTGACCGGCTGCACCCACCCTGGGTGCCCGGCGGCGGCTGCCTGTGGGATGGACTCTGGAACTTGCTCTCATTTTCAAGTTGCTGGAGCTTTGTTCATCAGTTCCTCCTAATTTGGGTGAAGTTCGCCATATGGAGAGCAGGGAACAGTGTTAAAAAAGCTTTCACACATAGATAGCGCAGCACTTTCTCTGCTAAATGAGGACTCTCTTCCCCAGTACAGATTTCACACGCCGATCTCCAGGGTGTTGAGTTCCCTCCTCAACAGGGGTGGAGTTGTTGAGGCTCTTGGAGCCATTGTCTCTGGCTGGCGGGGTCCTGTTCCGACCCCAGGAGAAATCCCATCTTCTTTTTCCTCCCCAGGGGTGAGGGTTTTCTAGCCCTCTCAGGTGAAACAACGTTGCTTCCAAGGCCTGGCCGAGCATGCCCAGCTCCCCCTAGCCGCAGGCAGCTTGCCTGCCAGGCCCGCTGCGTGGGGTCTCCTGGGGATTCCTTTGGATGCTGCTCTCGCTTCACGTTTGGCGTCTGGAAGGGAGCTGGGCTGTTCTGAATTGAGCCCAAGCCCCCAGTTCCCCAATCCACCACGCATTCCCTAGAACTTTCCCTCCTAGCCAAGACATCTGCCACGTGTGACTCCCTGTCCTCCTCCCGCTAAGGCCCCCTGTCCTGATTACCTCAGTGTGTCTGTTTTCATTGTTAAACAAATCTCTCCATTCGTCTATGGAGGCTAAACTGTGCTGTCCTTCACCTTCAAAGATGCTGTCCTTTCTCCAGGTGCTCCCCAGAGCTCTCCCTCAGCCAGCAGCACAGCGTGCCTTCCAAGTTGTTCATGTTGTCCGGCTTTGTCTGCTGAAGTTTGCTGGGGGTCAGTGGGCAATTTGTTAGGCTTCAACTCTTTTCTTAGTGACAAAAATAATGGTGATCATCAACCACCGACTGGGCACTTACTATGTGCTGGGTCCTCTATCGGGTCATCTCATTTCCTACTCACAATCACCAGGCCAGAGCTGTGTAATGGTGCTGACTCCCATCCAAGTACTGAGAAGGCCTGACCCTGCTTAACTTCCAAGATCAGTTCAGGGCGGTATGGCCGGACTATGCTGACTTTAAAAGTGAGGAATCTCAGAGGCAGCGAGGTTAAGCAATTAGAGCCATGAGTGAGTAGCAGAGCTGATGTTCCCACCTAGGTCTACTGACTCCACATCTGTGCGATTTCCTTCAGCCTGTTGCCCCTGTCTGTTTTAGTGACGGTACTTGGTTGCACCCAAAGATGTCCCACCCCCTGCAGTCAGAACAAAAATCACACACAAATACAGCCGAAGTCTGAAAATAAAGGGGTATGGGGAGAGAGCTAGAATTTCCTGAGGCTGGCTGGCTTTGTGGAACGCTGTCCTGTGAGAAGTGAGCCTCAGTGCGTCGGGGTCTGTGGTGAGCCTCAGTGTGTCGGGGTCTGTGGCTTTGTTCTGGTGGAACCTGCCACCCACATGGGTTTGGCTTTCCTTGGGACCCCTGCGCAGCATAGCAGGGTCTGACTTTGCCACCCTGTGGGAGGAAGAGGAGCTTGAAATTGTTTTTGAGATATTTTCATTGATTTTCTTTAATGCACAGAAACATTTCCATTCACACAAGAGCTTAGCTGGTGGGGAGAAAATAAAAGATTTGACACAAATTTGGGGGGCCGGGTGGAGCTCAGGGAGGGAGCCTAAGTGCCCTGTCGATTGTTCTTCAATTTATCAGTATTTTCCTGGAGTTCCTTTGCAAAGCCCTCTGCTTAATCTCGCTGCTGCTGGGGGATTGGGGGAGGAAATGTGACTTCCCGGGTCCCTTGGCTTCCAGATCAGTTTAGGCTGGGCCGCTCTGCCCTGGCTCTGTTTAAACCCATGTGTTTAAACTGTAGCTCCAGAGCTGTCCTGTTTTTCTCAGAGAGCATCTGGCCTTTGGGTTAGAGTTCCAGGTCCTCTGACACCCCACAAAAATTGGGAGAGAGTGGTACAACCATGGGGTATAGGGTGCGAGACTTGACGTGAGGCTTCAGCACCCAGAGTCATTTACCATGGAAGCCGTCCTACCCTGTCAAACGGCTGTCAGGAGGACCCATAACATTCCAACAATGCTTACAGACAAGGCAAAAAGAAAAACAGAAGCAAAGTATTGTGGATCAAGTTCTTAAGGAGGCCTGTCCTGGGCTGGGGAGCAGGGATGGCAAGAGAGGAAAAGCAGGGATCCCAGCTCTCTGCTCTAAGGCCCCCTCCTGAGGGCCATGAGGCTCCTCAGGGCTCACTGGGGAATGTCCTCAAAGCCTCAAAGAAGCCTTCTTCTCAACTTTCCCTGTTGATCCCCGTACTAGTTTGCTAGGGCTGCTGTGGCAAAGTAACCACAAATTGGGTGACTTAGAACAACAGAAATTTATCCTCACACTTCTGCAGGCCAGAAGTCTGAAATGAAGGTGTCAGCAGGATCAGCTTCATATGAGGCCTTCAGGGAAGCCTCCTAGCTTCTGGTAACTTCTCGGTTTTGTGGCAACATCACTCCAATCTGCACATGGTGTTATCCCTGTATGGGTGTCTTTCTCTTTTGTCCACACTTCCCCTTTTTACTGGGACACCAATGATACTGAATTAGGACCCATACTAGTGACCACATTTTCACTTGATCACATCTTTAAAGACCCGGTTTCCAAATAAGGTCATATTCTGAGGTACGGGGGGTTAGGACTCCAACACATGTTTTTTGCGGGGGGACACAGTTAAATCCTGATAGGCTCTCTTTTTCTTAAGCATGTGTTTTCATTTACTGACTCTTACATTTGAATGAGACTTTACAGACCACAAACTATTAGTGTAGTGAGAAAAACATGGCTTAGAAACCCAGACAGGGTTGTGTTCAAACCCCAGGGCTCCAGTTTGCTAGCTATGTGGCAGTGGCACACCCACCAGCCTCTCTTACCCTGTTTTCCCTGTGGTGATGGCTGGTGAAATCTCTATTTTATTGGTTGAATGTGAGGTTTGATAAACTGTGGGTCCTGCTGTGGTGCCTGCTTCGTGGTAGGTGCTGTGCTCCATAAACAGAGACTCCCAACAATTTTGTGAGGCATGGGGGAAGGTTGTTACTACCCCCGTTTGCAGATAAAGGCACTCGGGCTTGAAGATGACCCGATCTGGGGCAGTGTAACAGACATCTGTGGCAGACTCTGGACCCCCATCTCACTTTTGTCTAGTGTGGTGATAGCGCCAGTCTCATAGCATTGCACTACCTGTTTATAGATCTTAACCTTTCTCCTTCGCTTGCTAGACTCCAAGCTCCTTGAGAACTGTAATGAACCTTTATTCACTTATTTTGAGTCAGGGTCTCACTCTGTTGTCCAGGCTGGAGTGCAGTGGCATGATCATGGCTCACCGCAGCCTCGACCTCTTGGATTCAGGCAATCCTTCCCTTCAGCCTTCCAAGTAATTGGGACTACAGGCGTGCACTACCATACTCGACTCATTTTTTTATTTTTGTAGAGACGAGGTCTTGCTACATTGCCTAGGTTGGTCTCAAACTCCTGGGCTCAGGCAGTCCTCCTGCCTTGGCCTCCCCAAGTGTTGGGATTGCAGGTGTGAGTCACTGCACTTGGCCGGCATTAGTTTTTATTGTGGCTAAATAAGTTAAATGGTTAAAATTTATCATTTAACTTATTTTAAAGTATACAGTTTCATGACTTTACATTCACATCACCATGATCCGGGTTCAAAACTCTTCATCTTCCCAACTGAAACCACCCATTAAACACTATCTTCCCATTCCCTCCTTCCCCAACCCCCATCTCTATGAATTTGACTTCTCTAGGTACCTCATATAAGTGGAATCACGTCGTATTTGTCCTTGTGTGACTGGTTTATTTCACTTAGAATAATGTCTTCAAATGGTTCATCTATATTGTAGCATGTGTCAGAATTTCATTCCTTTTAAGGCTGAATAATATTTCATTGTATGTATATATCACATTTAAAAAAATCTGTCCATCTGTCAATGGACATTTGGGTTGTTTTCATGTTTTGGCTACTGTGAATAATGCTGCTAGGCACCCTGGTGTACAAATACATACTTGAGCCCCTGCTTTCAATTTTTTGGGGTATATTCCCAGAATTGGAATTGCCAAGTCTAACCTTATTTACTTTTGTGTTCTAAGGTTGATTATATGAGGGGGCCCAAAAAACCCCTGGAATTTATTTATAAAAAATTGTGTATTTATTCTTACATGTTTAAACTTCTGTCACCTTCAAAGTACTCTCCATTTGATGCAGTACACCCACCAAGATGCTTTTTCCACTGCTCAGAACAGTTCTTTTTTTATTTTTAATTTTAAAGATGTGGGGCACAATTCAGGGTTAGGTATACAAATGTTCATTGTGCAGGTACCCTTGTTGATGAAGTGTGCCCCTGCCTCCCCTGGCAGTTTCCCTCATCTGCCAATCTCATTCCCTGCTCCTGGCAGTTTCCCACTACTGCCAATCCCTTTCTTATAGTATTATGATAATTGTTCAGAACAGTTTTTGAACTTGTCAATTTTGAAGACTCAGTGCTTCTGCCATTTTTTGTTCCTCTTTCATATTGGCAAAACGTTTCCCTTTGAGAACTTTTTTCATCAGGAAAACTACAACTAAAGAGTCACTTGGGGTGAGATTAGATGAATTGGGAGGGTGGGGCACTGGGGTCATGCTGAGTTTGGTCAAAACTGCTGAACACTCAGTGCGATGTGGGCAGGTGTGCTCATAAATCACCCATCATGAAATGGGCAAATGCATTGAAAGACTCTCAAAAGAAAAAAAAAAAAAAAAAAAAAATCACCAAAGCCGAATGCAGCATGTCACAGCAATGCTAGCTGGTACACTGATTCTGATGGGTTTTTAGAACATTTACCTAGTGGAGGAAACCTGTACTACAAGGGGCCTGCCTTCCAAAAAAATAATTTTTGTTTTTTTCTTTTTGGTCCCTCTTGTAGCATCTATTAAACCTTTTTACTTGATAAATGTTTGTTGAATGAAGATATTAAGGAATGAATGATTGAATGAGTAGTTGAATAATAAATGAAACTATGAATGAAAGCCTGGCAAGGAAAGAGACAGTCATTTTAACAGTTGGGAGTATCTAGAGGAAGCCCATGGACCAGATTAGAAGAAGGGAATGGCCAGATTTGGCAAGAAGTATCCAACACATTGTTTGTATTGGCTCCATATTACATCAGCCAAGGCATTTGCCTGAAGCTTTCCTCAAAAAATTCTTCCTGAAGTAACAAAAGTACCAATAAGTTGATGCTCTTGCTGAGTCACTGTGACCAAGGACGTACTAGAAATTGGTCTGAAATGTTGAACTTGCAGGGAACATCTCTCTAGGCCTTTCCACCCACTGACAAACCGAGTCCCAAGCATGGTGTCCCCATGTTGTCTTCAAGCAACTACTCCCAGGAGCTCTGCAGACCCGGTGCCTACTTGATGTGTTTGTTCTCTGCCTCGTGGAATAGGCTATACACGCTGTCCGCGTGACCTGCTCCTCTTCCATCTGACACGAATGTCATGCGGCTGAATGTGACTTTATTTGTTTTTCTTTTGTTCAGAGCTGAGGACAAGCTGCCCATCTTCCTCTGAGCCCTGGATGCTGGGAGGCTGTGATTGGCAGCAGCCCAGGATGAAAGAGAAATATGCCTCAGGTAGCAGATCTGCCAGAAAAATTCTGGCCGGTCTGGGCTCATTTCACCCTGTTCTTGATGGCAGGAGTTCTGCATTTCTCTGGGCATCTCCCTTCTCTCATCCTCAACTATCCCCTAAGAAACTCAAATCCCAGAGGCAGCAGTGTCGGATCTCAGGCTTTCTTCTCATTTTGTCAGCTCATCGCTCAGATTTGGCCACCAGTTTGACAAGGAGAGTACCCGGGAGGGTGGCATGGGGTGGAGGGAGCAAGGCGGGGGAGGTGGTGACTACAAATGGCCTAGCCAAGGCTCACTGCTGAAAACTTTATTTAAAAACTGCAGCATCTCAACTGTCTCTCTTTAGGTAGATAAATAAGAAGCCAGCAAGAGGAAAGGACTTATTTTCTCCACCAAGCCTCTATTGGCTCCAAATGGAAGCAAATGCCCGTCTTGAGGCACAGTTACTTTTCTTATTTTGCTGTTGAAGTGGGAGCCTTGGAGAGGGGCTACAGGGGGCTAGTGAGGAAGTCAGGTCCAAAGGGGAGGTGGCAGGGAGGAGGGGGCATGGGCTCGGTGAATAGCGAGCTCAAGAGCTCTTCTGCACAACGAGATTAGCGCGATGTGAGCATTTCCATGCCAAGGTGCTAACGCAATAATACACGCGAGTTTGCCAACTTTTCAAATTGAATGTATTTGATTATTTGCTTTTAATTAGTGTGAGTTTTGGAGTATGTACAGGATTGTCAGGGATACATGCAAAGCCTCCTACAGCCCATGAAGCCTCCCCTTGGTAAAGACGGTCCGGGATTGTTCTTTTTTAGCTGTGGAGAATGAGATTTAACAGCTCTGTTAAATGTTTTAGCCCATTTCCATTGTGCCTCTGTTTCAACCTATTGGCAAGACCAATTGAAGTGAGAAAATAAACCTCTTATCTGATCTGAATGCTGAGTGCTGCTCTAAGAAGAATTTTCCAACTCAACTTCGGCTTTCTGTGAACATCCCTGTTTTGGTTTTGTTTTGTGTTTTGTTTTCTTTTCCTTTGCAGAGGTGGCTATTAAGCTGGCTTTCTCTCTTCTCCCTTCCCGATAAGTACATTCTAGGAAACATCTACACGCACAAAGTAAAAGTGGACTGTGGGGAGGGAGAGGAGAAGAAATTTGTTTATGTAACAGAAGCATTTTGAGAGCTCTTTCTATCTGCCAAAGACTCGAGAGCATCCTGGGTTTGGTGTCTCTCTACATGACGCTGCTCAGGATGGCTCACGCCTCTGAGTTGCTCCAGGGAACAGGGAGGTTGTGGAGGGCTGGACTGAGCCAGCCCAGGCCAGTGAGTGGTCAAGTTGTCTTTGGGCCTAGGCCTCAGACTCCCATCTACACCTGTGGACAGTGCTATTCTGCCTGGTATACCAGCTACCACAGCTTTCATTTTATTTACCCTAGACTTTTTCCCCTCCTTCCCCTGGGGATTTTGCAGGCAATGGTCATTTGCAAAAATAAAACAAGTCTCTTTTCAGGTCTCAACTTCAAGAAGTAGGCTGAGGTGGAGAGGTTGGCACAGCGGCCCCGTCTCCTCACTCTTCCCATCCTGTTATGTTTGCGAAAGAGAAGAAAAATGTTGTGTGAGGTTTCCTGCGCTAGCTCTGCTGTCCTGCCAGCCTCCTCAGGCCTGCCCCTCAGCTGGCCCCTGCCCCAGGGTGATGGGACGAGGACAAAGACTGAAGACCACCCCAACATGGCCGGCCACTTTGTCCCTTCCTGCCCCAAGCTCACATTGCCGGTCCAGCAACTCAGCAGGGCCATGGAGGAGCCGCCGGGTAGCAGGGAAGCAAGACCCTCATCCACATTCTGAGGACGGCCGCCCGCTCGCCCATTACCTACACAATCTCTCAGTTACATTAAAAAAAAAAAAATCTTTCCCCCCCTTAACAATAGAGAGGAACAAATGGTTGACAAATAACAACAGCAGCAGCTCTCCAACAAAAGCACGCAATTATTACAATTATACTATCCTTGATTAGGCTGCCATGCATTGCATTTCAATGTAATTGATGTTGTAGGTTGACACATCGGACACCAAATATTCTCGCCTGTCCCTTCTCTCTTTTGTTTCAGAAGCTGATTTGCATTTTCTATGCTTTTAGTAATGAAGACTTAGCACTTTTCCTCCATTAGAAAAAAAAAGAGAGATACAATAATCTGCAACTCGGCACTTGTTTAAGGATTCTGACCCTCGAAAATACCACTTTGCTTCACACATTAGCTGCTTACAAAGAAGGAAGCTAATGTATCATCTAATTGGGCAAACCACTGCATCTGATTTCTCTCAATCAGACTATTAGCTTCGTAATTACCCATCTGCCTCGTGTGGAAAAACGGCAAGGCGCACACCCAGCTAATAACGTTCTCAAGAGCTCTCCACCACAATGAGAGGAGGCGACGTGGAGGGATATGGTCTCTAACCATTTCGGTGCCAAGGTGGTCACATAATGCAGGGGGGCTTTGCCAACCTCCCCCCGCCTGAATGTGTTTAATTATTTGTCTTTAATTAGTCGGAGTTTTTGGGGTCTGTTCAGGATTGCCGTCCCCGCTGCTGCTGTGGTGGTGGTGGTGGCTGCCGCAGAGACTGAAAGATGGTGACCAGCAGGGAGGCGAGGAGGCTTCCTGTGGCTTCTGCAGGAGACACTTGGGTTGAGGGAGGAATGCCCCTAGTCTCGGTGGGTGTCTGAGAGAGAGGAGAGATTACTTCAAGATCAGAGCAGAGTGTTTTACTTCTGTTTTTGTTCCTTTCCTTCTGTGGTTGGGTCCTCTCCTTTCCCCATGTGAGTGAAGATGTGACCTTTGGGGCTGTGCCAGCAATAAGCTGAGGACGAGGACATCAGTGGTGGCCTCTGTGCTACCAGGAGTGTGAGCACTCTGACTGCGAGGTGACCTCTCTAACTTGTCACAGTTCTTCTGACTCATTGGTGTCTGGTATCAGATTCTAAACACCCTTTGGTTCAGTTTGGCAGCTGGAGGGCTTTGCTGCAGTCTGAAGATTGTGTGACTTGGGGCAAGTCGTGGGAGCCCTCTTTTTCTCCTCCTCCATAACCTGGGAGGGGAGGCTGATTGTGCCCTCAGAGACTGGGGTGTTTTGGAGGTCAGGTGGGGCTGATTGTGGTACAGATGTGAGTTCTTAGGGTCCCCTCAACTAGAGTAGTTCAACTATTATTTGTATATCCTTCCATTTCAATGTTTTAAAAACATTTAATCTTATTTTAAAGTTGTGGGGTGCACGTGAGGATTTACTGCATAAGTTAATTGTGTGCAGGTGAGGTTTGGGCTTCTATGGGTCCTCTCTCCCCCTGACGGTGGACCTGGTACCCAGTGTGTCCCTTATCCCGTCTTCCTCCCCTCCCTCCTTTGGCAGAGTCCAGCATCTGTTGTTATTGAATAAAGGATTCCAACTAAAAATTTTGAGACCAACTGGAGACATATGGTTCATCTACTAATGTCTACTGACTTAATGTCTATTTCAGGTCAGTAAACTGTGCCTATTGGGATACCAAAATTCACCATCTAATGGTTGGTTAATTTAGCCCATCACTGCTGCCATTTAAATAGGTTAGCATATCAAATGCAGTCTTTTTGGGCTGACACAGTGATGAATTTTGCTTTTGTGTATTTTTTTATAGCCACGGTTTAATCGTGATATGATTTAAAAGACCCATTGATAGCTAATACTAAACTATTAGTTTGAAAACAAAAATTTACGTATTCATTCTATCACCTGGGAAAACATTACAAAAAAACACCCTACTATGTGTTTGTTACAATAAGAGACTCTATAGCTCCTGTTGATATTGGGCATAGTCCCTGCCTAATGTAACTTTGAATTATAAATAAAAGACAAGTTTGTTCCTTTTGCAAGTAAGAGACAAAGTCTCAGAAGTCATCAAGTTGGCCAAGGTTTTCCATGTGGACACAGGACACAAGCACATTCATGAGCCCACCTCAGCCCAATTACTGCCATCTTGTAGTGCTCAGCTTCCAGCAATTAGTTCCTTTTACTGTTCAAATCTTTTATAATATACCATTGAAGGAGTTTGAATGCTCTGTGAGCTATTCCCTATTTTATCTGTAGAAAAACTGGGGACCTCAAGATCCATGTCTATCTCTTAGGGTTTTGGAATTTTGTGGAAGATGCTGTCATGGCTTCATAGAGAGTCTTAATTATAAAGACCATCTAAGAATTTCTTCCACATACTGGTTTAAGGAAAGGTTTGGCTTCCCTTGAACCATATGCACAACCTATATTTTAAAACTGATCGTCTTTTTCTTTTTGCTTTGGCTGCTAAGAAGCTCAAAGGCCAAATTTCAGCCCATATCCATAGGTCTAATAGTACTAGATAGCTTATATTTTATGTGCTAATATCACCAAAACTTTATGGTTTTTTTCTGTTCATTTATAAATCATATTTTCCTTTGCTCTGACTCCTACAACTATTTATTTCTCTTGAATCCATTTGAATTATTATACACATTTTTGTAGAGTGTCTAAATACTCGGTAGTAAGATGTACTGGGGCAGAGATCAGAGAGGTTAAGCGATTTGTCTAAGTCACAGAGGAATGAGTATAGTCAAGAACTCTTTCTTATGCCAAGAGCAGGTTTGCCCAAATGTTTTGATGTTAACTATGAAATCTGCTAAAAATTAGTTTTACCTTATAATCATCTATAATTTCTTACTTTCTCTTTGCCAAGTTTCACGTAATTTTTTAGCCTTCATTACAGCTCTCTTACTTTTCCTTGAAAGTCTAGGGTGCTAAGCAGTTTGAATTTGTCAAACAACATCTAGGGACAGAGGTAAAGGAAAAGGTGCTCTCATGGTCTTCTGTGCTGCAGGGTTGAGTTCCCGGTCTTGACTCTTCTGTCCTGCTCTTAGAAGTCAGTGTTTGCCACAGCCTCTGCATGGTTCTGAGGTCGAGGTGAGGCATGTCTTGGGAGTCACTCAGGGAGAAAAATACAGAACAGCAATGATGGGTTTTCTACCTCAGACTCTTAGGAGCCTCACATAGGCCACCTCTTTTCAAACCAAGTTATGAGAGAGTCCGGAATCTGTCACACATACTGTCTGGACATATTCTCATTTAAGTTCCAGATGTGAAGCGTCTGTTTGGGGCAAGTCTGCAACAATCATCTTATTATTATTTTTTTAAACTTGGCTTCAAGCAGAGCCATTCCCCAGAGGCTGCTGAGGGGCATTTCCTTTCCCTTCTTCCCCCACTTCCTTCTTCCTCCTCCTCCCCCTCCCTCCTTTCTTTCTTTCCTTCTTTCTTTTTATTGTTTTATAACTTTGTTTGACAACCAGCCATGATTAGTTCTCATACACGTTGACCACAGATTTTTCAAGGTGCTGACAGGTGCATGGGTACCCAACGTCCAGAGCTTGTCTGGTGATCTTCACCCTCATTACATTTTCTGGACAACCACACACAGACACAGTACAGGACATTTCCTTATTCCTCTGGTCCAGACAGCTTTGCTGAGTCTGGTGCCGATGCACACATCTGGAGTTCCCATCTCTTTCACGGCAAGTTGCAGGATCTTTCTGCGTGCTGAGAGAGGGACAAGCTTCTTGAGGCCCTCTCCATGACCGTGCTTGCGAATGTTGATGGTTGCCACCTAGTTGATGGCAGCATCAACCACCATCTCTGTGGGAGCCATTCTGCTCGGTCCAGGTTGGAAAGAAAATAGCTGGGAGTTTATTTTCAAAGGCCTCCCCTGGGGAAGGAAGCTGCTTAACATAGTAACTCCCTAACTTCTTTGGACTGGAGACATCTTAGCAATTGTTTCTGACATTGTTCTTTATCTCCCCGTCTTTTTATTGCAAAATGCCTCAGGACTTGTTGGCCTTTTTAATAAGTATAATACTTTTGAGAATTTAAGTATCATCATCTCTTTCCCACTAACATAGACCTGAAAAAAACTGGACACACACAGCAGGTGTGACAAAATAGGCCCAAGTAGCAACTTTATAAAGAGGTCGAGTTTAACCACCTTTCGGGAAGTTCTTCTCTATCTCTAACCGCTATCCCTCTCATTGCATTCTGTCCCATTTCCTCTAGGTCTTTCCTCAGAGGAGATGCGCATCATACTAATACCCAGATAACTGGAAATACAGCCAACTTTCAATGGAGTGTAAGTAGATTATGTTGCGGTTTATCTCTGGCAAATCTTGCTTTCCTCTCTTAGTTAACATTTCTGTTGCTTGCTTAATTTCTTTATTGCTTTTATAACCATTGCCATCTGCTACTGAAATTAGAGTTCAACAGAAGCCAGAAGATTGAAACTTTTAAAACGGAAATAATGATTTTGAGGTCAGTGAGCCTGGGAAAGGTAACAGTCTTAGAGGAAGGGCTAGCTAGCTCTGCTTAGACTGACCGTAGGATACCTAGAGCCAGGTGAGACTTATAATCATCCAATTATCCTCCACTATGCTTACTGATGAGGAAATCAAGGCTTTGAACAGGTGAGAGACTTGTCAAATGTCACAGAGTCACTTGGAAGAAGCCCTGATACAATGACCCGGGTCTGAGTGTCTTTATAGTCTTGCCATGATTCTTATCGATGAGACTGAAAGGTGAAACTGCCCATTTCCGGTATTGAATGTTTTGGGCAGAATGCATCACAGGATAGAGCTAAAAAATGAGATAGTTCCTAATTTTCTAGCTCCTCTGGAATTTCATGTTCCGGGTGCAGTTTTGTAATTTTGTGTGCAATGTCATGAATAACTAGGACATCAGATATCCCCATTAAAAAAAACCAAGCAAAACCATAGGCCGCAGCACATAGACGCCACAATCATTTGCCATACAGACATTATCTCAAGTTTATCTACTGTTTGGATTACCTATGTGATGACTTTCTCGCATTTCTGTGGATGATGAGGAATTGGTGTTATTTATGCCTTGGTGTAGGACTCGAAATATGTGCAACATCCTCAGCATCTGGATGAAGTCCAGTCTGTGTTTTTTCCCCATCTGCTCCTGGTATTTTAAGTAAAAATGTTTGTATCTGCATCCCCCAAGCCCTGTTGTAAATTGTAAATCATGCCATTATATCTGGTAAAACCACAATGTCAAGCAACAATTCACAAAGCCACAAAGATTCTCCGGAGTAATTTTCCTGTTCTCATTGATCAATTTTATATTTTTCCCCCTGGCCATATGCACACATTAAATGGCACTAATTCCGCGAGAAAACTCATAAGGGATAATATTTCAAGTGGCACAAATGGCAGCAATGCCTTTACAAGTATCTATTTTATAATTGCCTCTGCACTCTACCTTAGCCTGTGCTGCCTGTTGTTGTAGTCGAGATGGACGCAGAAATGGGCTGGGGGTGGGGGAGTGAGGGAAGGGGGAGGAGAATGTTTTAGTTAAATTAGGTGTAAAACCAGGAAAATCTCAAGTCAAAAATCCTGTGGCTGCAATTATTTCTCTCTCTGGTGAGAATATGTTTCATCTGATCCCGAGAGATGACAGGTGGCGAGAACAGGCTGGTACTGGATGAGTGCTTACACTTGAAAAGCCCCCGTCCATGACTTGAGGGCGGGGCTTTATCTAGGCCATTGGTTTCTTCTTTCAGATTTTTTTTAATGAGAATTTTTAAGAGTACACTTTTCAATTCAAGTACAGCAAGTGTACAGAAAAGTACATAATTCACAGTTATATGCGATGATGATAATTTTTTTCCAAAGCGAACACATCTGTATAAGCACCATGTTCATCAAGAGGCAGAATTTTATGCGCTTCCCAGAACATTCCCTCTTACCCCTTTGTGGTCGTTACAACTCTCCCCCAAAGATAACTTACCTCTCTGACTTCTATCACCATTCATTCATTATTCAGTATGCACTGTTTTGGGTTTTGCTTCTTTTACTCCATGAGCATTATGTTTGTCGAGGTTCACTCATGTTTTAGAGTATGACAGTATTTTGTTCATTTTCATTGCTCTGTTGTGGTCCATTGTGTGTGGCTTATTATTTATCCATTTTATTGCAGATAGACATTTGAGTTGTTTTGAGTTTTTTGACTTTTATAAATAGTAGTGTTATGACATTGTTGTACATGTGTTTTGATGCATGTTGTGTGCATTATGTAGGCATAAACCAAGGATGGAATTACTGATTTATAGGGACTATCTAAGTTCAGATTTTGTAAAGACTTTCAAGCTGTGTTTCAAAGTGGTTGTACCAGTTTACACTCCCACCATTAGGGTCCAAGAATTCCAGTTGCTCCACACCTTCACTAACATGCAGTGTTGTCAGTTTTATTTAAAATTTTAACTATTCTGGTAGGTGTGTACTTTATCTCATTGCAGTTTTAGTTGTCATTTCCCTGATGACTAGTCATAATAACTTTATTGTTCATTTGAAAATTCTTTTTGGAGAAGTGCCAGTATAAGTCTTTTGCCCATTTATTAGAAATTGGTTTCTCTATTTTTCTTTTTTGAGTTGTTGTTCTTTATATATTCTGGAAACAAGTCCTATGCTTGTACATTTGTGCACACACACACATACACACTTATTAATATTTATATAACAAATACCTTTCCTCATTCTGTGACTTGCCTTTTTATCTTCATAATGCTACATTTTGGTAAGCTTTATTCCCTAATTTTAATGAAGTACAATTTATAGTTATTTTCTTTATGTATATTGCTTTTGGTTAAAGAAATATTTACTTATATTCAACATCAGGAGTGTTTCTTATTTTATCTTTTAGAATTGTATTATCCATTCAGTAACCGCTTGCCTCATGTAGTTATTTAAATTTCTTTAAACTGTTATTGGAATATAATGGACATATAATAAATTACACATTTTAAAGTGAACAGTTGTATGTTTTGACATATGTATACCTGTGAAGCCATTGCCATAATCAGGATAATAAACATATCTATTGCCCCGTAAAAGTTTCCTGTGTCCCATTGTAATTTCTCCCTTCAATGCCCCCACTTTCTGTCTTTAGGCAACTACTGATCTGTTTTCTGTCAGATTAGTTGGTATTTTTGAGAATTTTACCTAAAAGAATCATAACATGTAATCTTTTCTTTTTTTGGTCTTTACCATGTTGAGTGTATTGATATTTCACTTCTTTTTATTGAGTGATTTTCCATTGTGTGAATGTATTACAATGTGTTTATTCTTTTTTTGATGAATATTTGGGTTGTTTCCAGTTTGGGCTATTATAAATAAAGGTGCTATGCACATGTTTTCCGTTGCTACCATAACAAATTGTCACAAACCTAGTGGCATAAAGCAGCACATATTTATTATCTTAAAGTTCTGTAGTACAGAAATCTAACATGGGTCTCACTGGGCTAAAATCAAGATGTTGGCAGGACTGAATTCTTTTCTAGAGACTTCACAGAGAATATATTTCCTGGCTTTTTCCAGTTTCTAGAGGCTAATCACATTCCTTGACTTGTGGCCCCTTCCTTTGTCTTCAAAGCCAGCAATATTAAATCTCTTGGACTTTTCTGTTGTCACATATTTCTCTGACTACAGCTGGGAGTGAGTCTCTACTTTTAAGAACTCAAGTGATTAGATAGAGCCTGCTCTGATAATCCAGCATAATTTTCTCATCTCAAAGTCCATTACCTTAATTACTTCTGTAAATTCCCTTTGTAAGGTATCATATTCACAGATTTCAGAGATTAGGGCATGGACTTTTGAGGAGTGGTGGTGATTATTCTGCCTATTCTATGTCCTTATGCTTCAGTTTCTCTTGGGTAAATATCTAGAGGTGGAATGGCTGGATCATATAGTAAGTGTATGTTTAACTTTTTATGAAACCGAAAAACTGTTTTCCTAAGTGGTTGTCACATTTTACATTCCCATCAGCAATTTATGAGCATTCTAGTTGCTCCATGTACTCACCAACACCTGGTTTTGTCTATTTTTTTTTTTTTTTTTTTTGAGTTGGAGTCTTCCTGTGTTGTCTAGGCTGGAGTACAGTGGCACAATAGCAATTCACTTCAGCCTCCTCAACCTCCTGGACTCAGGTGATCCTCCTGCCTCAGCTGTCTGAGTAGCTGGGACTACAGGCATGGGCCACCATGTCCAGCTAATTTTTTTATTTTTTATAGAGATCTTGCAATGTTGCCCAGGCTGGTCTTGAACTCTTGGGCTCAAGTAATCCTCCTGCCTTGGCCTCCCAAAGTGCTGGGATTATAGGCATGAGCCACCACTACTGGCCCTAATACTGTCTATTTTTTAAATTTTATAATTGGTGTGTAGTGGTATCTCATTGTGGTATTAATTTTAACTTACCAAATGACTAATGATATTGAACATTTTTTATTTGTTTGGAAAAGTATATATTCAAATATTTTGCCCATTTAGAAAATGTTTGGCTGATTGTTATTGAGTTTTGAGAGTTTTTATTTTTAAATTGGGCTTAAGTCTTTTATCAAATACATGGCTTGCAAATATTTTCTTCCAGTCTATGGCTTGTCTTTCAATTCTCTTAACTGTGCTTTTCAAAAAGCAGACAATTTAATTTTGATAAAGTTCAGTTTTTCAACTTGTTTTTTTATAGAACTGCTTTTGTTTTGTGTCTAAGAAATTCTTTGCCTAACCCCTAACTGTACCCCACAATAACATAATAAAACAAAAAATTAAAAAATAAAAAAAAAAGAAAATAGCATCCAACAAATGATGGAAGAACACCAGAATTGGTACCCAAATAAGTAAATATGTAAGGTTTTTTTTTTCCTTACTTACACATTGTTAAATGAAAAAACTAAAACTAACAAAAACTTCTAGGAAAAAATGTTTGTAACTTGGGTTAGGCATACAGGATGCTATTTTCATCTGGTATTATTTCCCTTCTACTTGAAGGGCTTCACTCATCATTACTGGGAGTACAGATCTGGTGATGAATTGTGTCAGCTTTTATATTTTTGAAAAAGTCTTCATTTGATCCTCAGTTTTGAAGGAGATTTTAACTGGGGATAGAATTCTAGATTAAGTTTTTCTCCCTCTATGTACTTTAAAGATGTTCTACTGTTTTCTTATTTGTATTGTTTTTGATGAGAAATCTGCTATCATTCTTATCTTTGTTTCTCTATATATCTGCTTTCCCTCCTTCTGATTGCTTTAAAAATGTTATCTTTGTCAATTATAACAATTAGATTATGATGTACTGTGGTGTATTTTCTCTCTCTCTCTTCCTCCATATATATATGCATATATATATATATATTTTTTTTTTTTTTTGATGGAGCTTATTGAGAATTTTGGGTTTGTAAATGTATAGTTTTCATCAAATTTGAAAATTTTACAGCCATCATTTCTTCAAGTACTATTTTTCTGTTCTTTCCCTCTCCTTTGACAGTTCCATTTACAGTACTTCTATAACTAAGTTGCCTGAAGTTGTCCCACGACTTACTGTTGCTCTATTTATTTTTTATTTTTTTTAAATTTTAGATTAGAAAATATAGTTTATTTAGAAAGTAAGAGAGAGAGAGAAAGAGGAGATTCACCTCCCCAAGGTAGGGGAGGGGGGCCAAAGCCAGGAAGCATGGCAACAGCCACAGCTCAAAGAGCACATGACTACGACCAGAGTCTAGCAAGGCAGTGGCCGCTCTGTTTATTTTTAAAAAGTTCTTTTTCTGTGTTTCATTTGGGATAGTTTTTAAAAATTGTAATGTTTTCAAGTTTGCTAAGTTTTCCTCCCTGAAATGTCTATCTGCTGTTAATTTTACTTCGTGTATTTTCCATCTCAGACATTGTAATTTTCTCTCTAGGAATTTAATTTGCCTTTAAAAAATATCATTCCTCTACTTAACTTTTTGTACATATAGAAAATAGTTATAATAACAATTTTAATGTTCTTATCTGCTAATTCTAACATCTCTGTCAGTTAATTTTTAATCCTAATTATTGGCTGTTTAGTTCTAGTTTTTGCATGTGTGGTAATTTTTTATTTAATGCAAGATATTATTAATTTTACCTCATTGGGTGCTAGGTATTTTTATATCCCTGTAAATATTCTTAGGCTTTGTTTTGGGAAGCATATAAGCTATTTGAAAGGGTTTGATACTTTTCCATCTTGTTTTTAGGTTTTGTTAAGCAGAAACAGAGCAGTGTTTAGTTTGTTTGCTTACTAATGAGGCAGGTCCTGCAAATATTCTACCTGATGCCTTGTGTATTATGAGGTTTTCCAGTTTGGCTGATGGAAATAGGTACTTTTCCCAGCTTTGTGTGAGTGATATTCTCCTGGTGAGAATATCACTTTTTGTGGTTCTCCCCCTAGACTTGGGTAAGAATATCACTTTTTGTGGTTCTCCCCCTAGACTTGGGTAGTTTCCTCACATACATACTGATTAGTTCTTTGTAAAATACTTGATGGGAACTTCTGTAGATCTACAGAGTTCTCTATACTCAACTATCCTTTCCCCCCTAGTATACTTTTCTGCCAACTCCAGCAGTTTTGGTTTCCTTCGAGTCTGAATTTCAGCTCCTCAACTCAGGGAATCCTCTGTGCCCTGTTTGAATTCCCTTTCCTTGCACTGCATCCTAAAAATTCTCTCTTCAAGGCATTATGTTGAGGCAATCATAGGGCTCACCTTATTTGTTTTCTGTCTTTCAGGGATCACTGGTATTAGTTGCTTGATATTTATTGTTTAGAACAATATTGCCTTGTATTTGGGGTTTTTTTCCTGGTGAAAGTATAAATCTGGCTTTTCCATCTGGACTAAAAGCAACAGTTTTGGGGTGATTTAGTTTGAATGACTTAATATGAAATGAAATTAAATAAAGTAAAATTAAATTAAATTTTAAAATCCAGTTTCTTAATCACAATTATTATATTTCAAGTGTTCAATAGTCATATGTGGTTGATTTCTATGGCATTGTAGTGTGCAAATATAAAACATTTCCATTACTAAAGATAGTTTAATTGGAAACCTATGTTATAGAAGTATAAATTTTTTTTACAAAATATACCTGGGTCTATTGATGTGGATAGTATGAAATAAGATCAAGATAATATTGTTTTTCCAGTCCAGTTGTGTATTTATTCTTGACCTTTTCATTTACACTAACTTTTTAGAGATGCCTTATTAATTTTCAGGAAAAACATATTCCAGAATATTGACTGGAATGCATTGAATCTATGTATCAATTATGAAGAATTGACATCTTTAAAATTTATACTTTTCCCATATATTAATATGGTTTATTCCTTTATTGGTTAAGATATTTTGTAATTACTGTTAGTAATAATATTTGATATCTTTCTTGGTAAAGGTCGTAGACCTTTAAGTAGATTTACTCTTAGCTATTTGAAATCTTAGTTGTTTTGTAAATGATATAATTTAAAAATTTCATTTTCTAATCTTTTGTTTCTAATATATAGAATCCAATCCACTTTGTATATTGACCTTTTATCAGTGGCCTTCATGAACTCATGAACTTCATGAACTTATTAGTATTTCATGTGTTTTATTTTTGGAGCTTGTATGTAACCAATTATGTAACTATAAAGAATGACAGTTTTATATCTTCCTTTCAAATCTGTAGATATTTTATATCTTTTTCTTGCCTTTTTATATTGGCTAGGACCTCTAGGAGTCTATTTTTAAACAGTGGTGGTGATAATAGACATCCTTATTTTGTTCCTGATCTCAGAGTAAAAACTTTTACTATTTTACCAGTAAGTATACTGTATGCTACAGTTTTCTTGAGATCTTTTTTTTTTTAAAACAGCAAATTAAGGAAGTTCTTTTAAAATTTTCTAGCTTGCTAAGAATGTTTTTAAAAATCACAAACAGGTATTGATATTATCAAATGATTTTTCTGCATCCATTGAAGTGATTGTATGTTTTATTCTTCGTTTTTTTGGCCCATGTGAGAAATCATGTTCAAATTCTAAATCAACATTATATTCTTGGAATAAAATTACTTGGTTGTGATGGAATTTCCTTCTTATATGTCACTGGATCTTATTTGCCTATTTTTTGTTAATACTTTTAATTTTATGGCTATTAAAGATATTGGCATGCATTTTCTTCTTGTGATGTGCTTGTTTGGTTTTGCTATTAAGGCTATTATGCTGGTTTTATCTAATAAGCTTGGAAAGGTTGGTATAAGATTGGTGTTCTTGCTTTCTTAAATGTTTGGAAAAATTAACAGGTAAAGCCATCTAGGCCTAGAATTTTCTTTGCGGTTAACTTTGAAACTATGAATTCAATTTTTTAAATAGACATAGACTATTCAAAATTTTTTATTTGCCTTTGTGTCAGATTTTTAATGTGCCTAACTTTGCTATATTGTGTTTTTAAAATTAATCTGTCCACTTGCTCAACATTCCTTCCTTCTACTTTCTTTGCTTTTAATTTGCTATTAATTTTCTGTCTTTTTGAGCTGTGTGCTTAATTAATTTTCAGCCTTTACTATTTTCTAATATACGCATTTAAAGTGATAAGATTCCCTCTAACCACTGCTTTATTTGCATTTTTCAAGTTTTGGTAATATATTTTGTTATCTTTCAGTTCAAATTGTTTTCTGATTTTTATTTTGATTTCTTTTTGACCAGTATGGTATTTATAAATTTATTTTAATTCATATTTTTACTCTGTGTATCTGTATCTATATTTTATGCTTCTCTGTCTTCCAATTGGATAACTTCTGCTATATCTAATCTGCTGTTCAACTCATCTCTTTAGTGTTTGTCATCTATAATTGTATTTTTTCTGTGTTAGAAGTTACATTTGATTCCTTTAAAAATAATTTCCTGGTGACATTTCCATTTTAATCACAATCATTTTAGGTTTGTGCCTGATAACTCAAATATCTATATTGTCAGTCATCGGTTCTTATTTCCTTGTATGCTTTATGGTTTTTTAGTAACTACTAGATATTATACATGAATAATCAGAAGGGTCTTGATGATGCTATTGATATTTTACTTTGGAGAAGACTGGCTTTTGTTGTTGTTGTTTTGGGATTTTTTTGGCCAGTAATTAGTCTAAGGGCAGGTTCACTCAGGAATTGAGATGGCTTAAGTCAGTTTTAGGTTTTATATGGGCTAGTTAATTTCTAGTTTCCTTTTCAGACATTTCAACTGAAAATCTGGTGTGTAATCGAGGCTACCTTTTTTTTGGGTAAGCCCCATATGCTAATTTTAGTTTTTGTACTTCATACAACTTACAAATTTTTTTTCTTACATTTGTAGCCATTTAGCACTTAAGTTTTACATGCTTTATAAACCTCTCATTAAAGTACATTTTGGGATTTAGCATAGCCTTCAAGAGCAAAAGCTATAAAGAATTTCGGTCTCATTTTTCTGAGGTTCTCTTTTCTCTAGGATTTTGGTTCCTTCAGTTGTAACTGCCTTACTATTCCTGAATTCCAACTTTTGTGTTCCCCAAATGGAGGGACTTCCAAATGCTTGAGGTTAAGCCTCTGTGCTCCATAATGTGAACTGGCAAATGCCCTTAAAGGAAGGCGCAGCAGAGAAAGTCTTGCTCACTTCAATGTATGTTTCTCATTTCTCCAGTATCTTGGATCCTGAAATCTTAATTTTTGCTATCTGATGCCTTCAAGTAGAGCTTCTCTGAGAACATTAATTTATAATTCTTCTTGGCAGGTAGATTGTTTCGATCCAAGCTACTCTTCCATGGTTGGAGTGATGATTAATTTTCTCAAAAAGAGTTGCATATTTGTATTGGTAGATTCAGAAGTATTTATTGGTGTGAGCACTGACCCCAGGTGGTTTAATATGTCTAGGAAAGGGTTAACGTATTGTTGTGAGTTGGGTTCAGTGAAAGCAGACACTAAGAGAGTTTGATATTAAGGATCAGCACCTGTGAAAGGAAGGGGCTGGAAACAGGATTGAAAAGAGGGAGAATTTGAACTCAGATTCAGGCCTGACAGTGACTCAGCAAACCTGGCGAGGAATGCAGAATGAATATTGATTGCCAGAATTGTCTTGTATTGGGAATAAATGGCCAGGCATCTATACCACTGCCTTGCTTAGGCATCAGATGTGAGAAGCCCCAGGAATGGCATGACCTCATTTGAGATGCTTCTCTGTAAGCCAGGCAGACTCTGAAGGAGTTGACACCTGGTGGCTGTCTCCTGTTGGCAGTCTCCACAGTCAGGCAAAAATCTGACTTAAAGGGGGATCTGGGTGGTATATCTCTTATCTCTACCACAAGTGGTGTTAGGGGAGCACAGGTCTTATTTCACAGAGAGGATTATGTAAGGTCTTCATAGAAAATCCACAGAGGTCAAGTATAAGAATCGGGTGATATACAAGTAGCACAGGGGGGATGTTCTTTTATTCTATATTGATAGAATAGGCATTAAATGTTTTCATTATTCTGAAACCTTCTTAAAATGGTTCACATTACCACTTTTACTGTGTAATTATAGGGTGAAGATGAGCCAGAATTATTTGTAAGAGGGGGTTGGTGAATTAATCAATGAGAGAGGTAGAGAGGGAGAAAGAGGCAGGAAGGCAGGAAGATTAATGAAATCAGTGATGCAAGCTATTGGTAATGGCATAATATCGAAAGGGACTTCTACACCAAGCCTATAAAGCAGTGCCAGCTGGGCTCGGTGGCTCAGCCTGTAATCCTGCGCTTTGGGAGGCTGAGGTGAGTGGATTGCCTGAGCCCGCGGGTTCGAGACCTGCCTGGGCAACTTGGCGAGACCTCATCTCTACAATAAATAAAAAAAAATTAGCCGGGTGTG